>DWLH01001529.1:0-12683 GCA_018249795.1 Heliconius telesiphe telesiphe | reverse complement strand
AAAATTTCTTTATACTCCATGATAAAAACTATTGTATAAATTGCATTAGGCTTTGAACTATTACCATGCTAAAAATAATTGAATTTCATACAGTAGGTATCGGTATATTAAGTAATTTACATTTTTCAGTTTTTATTTTTTTTAAAGAAAACTATAATTAAATTGGGAATGAAACCCAAAAAAATGTACCTTGGGACCCTAGGCTAATACCATGCAAAAAATCGTCAATTTCTGTCTGGTAGTTTTTGCGTGATTGACGAACAAACAATCCGACAGACAGACAGACAGACAAGAATTCTGCTGAGTGGTTTTTTAGGTTCTATAATCGACATATAAACCGATCTCATTTTTATTTTTTTTGTATCTTTCATGTACAGATTTGACTTTTCTATCCTTTTATTATATATAGAGATAACTAGTATAAATTTCTTATCATGATTATTATTAAGTTGAAATTCGGCTGTACTGGTATGTAGGTATGTTAGAGAATGTAAGGGAGCACTTTACAATTTACCGAAATTTCTACGGTAAAAATAGGGATATTTCATCTTACATCCGGCGATCCGGCGCGGCGTCCGGCACTAGTATTTTATAAACTCGATTATTTTCTTTTTACATTGCTCTAGTTGTGTAACGCAGGCAACAATATAATTTTTATTATTCTGTTTTATTTTAAACATATAAATAAATAAAAATAAAATAGCTTCACACTGTTTTCCTCTAATAACAAAGTGGACAGAGGAGAACTCATGTCAATGTACCTTTTTTATCGTAGAGCAAATCTCGTACATCAAAAGGCCGAACCTAGAGTCAGCATTATGTAAATGACTATCAAATCCAAACATTTCGTATTCGATAAACGTGTACCCTGCAAATAAGATTAAGTAAGACAGAAATATTTTTTGAGACATTGCGTGTTGAGGGCTGGAACTCAACGCCATGCTTTGTCATATGTCACTTCTATCTAGAGACATTTATCAAAAGCGATGTTTCCCGTGCAAATTCCGATAGTATTGGAATTCTGAGATAGAAAGTAGTTAAAAAATTCTAAGATAAAAAGTAGTTATAAAAAGTACTTTATATTGCTAATATTAGCCGGGACAAACAGAAAGAAAACAGACAAACAAAAAAAAAATGTTGGTTTGTGTTTGGATATCGCGTAAATAATTATATTGAGGCCATTTTGAGGATTATAAAGTGTGACTGGTTGTGGATTCGGTGAAAACGGAGTGTCTTAACACTAAGTTTCCTCTGCCTGAAGCTTATTTAATGTTTTAATTTTAATTATATGCGCTTGGAAAAACACGGGCGTTTTGAAATCACAGACAAGCACTTCAATTGAATTTATAAGTATATATGTATAGACAAAACGTGCATAATAAAATTCAGACACTCCGTTTCTTGTTTTGTCACCTGTTTTGTTACCAGAGAGAGGTCAACGGAAAAACTTCGACATCCTTATGTACTTTTACTTATTATTCTATGAATTTATTTTCAATATATATATATATATATATATATATATATATATATATATATTTATACGAGAGTTGTATATTCAAATATTGTTACCCATTCATCTTTAATAGGGAGCGGAGTGTCTTAACACTAGGTTCCCTCTGCCTACCCTGCTGTGTGCGGGATACAGCATGAAGCTAATTTATTTATTTATCTATTTTTATTTAATCTTTTATGTTTTATAGTTTTATTTTTTAAGATACTCGTATTAGTACATGTTCATATCTTAGTGTAGGTCATAAATTTCAGAACCACAACTGAGTATAAATTTTAAAAGCATTTTGAAATACAGTAAGATTGATGCATTTCGTTAGAATTTAAAAATATGTGTATGTAAACCGAAATAACATTAATGACATCGGGAAGTGTTTGTATGTTGTTTGGGAAGATTATAAGTGCAGGTTCAAATTTCACCTGAGGAAATCTTCAAGTTTAAATTATATTTACTGAAGTTGTCCTATCAGTATCTTTGCCTAACCCGCCGGGAAATAGCGTGAAACTGTATTCTATAACCCGATCTGATCAGGTGTGATGCTATATTCTTTATTTTAGCTTCACGCTGTATCCTGCCATAGCGGAGTAGGCAGAGGGAATTTGGGGGACCTAGTGTTAAGACGCACCGTTCCTATAAAAGACACTTCCGTTTACCACTTTCAGCAGAGTTCTGTGACATTGCGTGTGGAGTGGCGAAGCTCAACATTCAGCTTTATCTCGTTATTAGAGTGAAAAAATTCAAATATTAAGTATTTTATTTCCCCGAGTGGAAATCGAACCCACAACTGTTCCGTTTGCAGTGACACCCTTCTGCCAGGGGGCTACGACGGCCATACTGTATTCTAATTGGTTAAATTGTAATTTCTCATTCATATTTAACGCTATGTACTATAAGAGACGTATGTCTCTAGTAGGTTCAAATCCAGCATCAACATACATATTAAGAAAAAACACGGTTTTTTTATAATATTTAATAATTTAAAATATTTTTCTTCACTATTGGTAATTATTAAAGAAAATGGTAATTTCAAAATACTCATACTTCACTGTAAATGTAGTTTCAAGTAAGTTTCCTTGGCTATATAAGTAAGTGAATAGCTTAAAGTTTTAGTTGCAAGTGCACTTTTAAGTTCGGTAACAGTTTAAGCTATATTTAGTGGAAGCGAAACTTCTCTAAAGGTTCCTTAAATAGTGCGTTTTTTAGCGGAGTTATTATTAGTTTTTGCTTATTTAAGCTATATTCGTTTTCATTTATAGAAATAATATATTAAAACTCTGTTTTATATATTTCTTTTTGGCTTTCTTATAAGACACTCTGGTAGCCAATTTTAGATTTATATAATTGATTATGTTTTAAGTGGCGGAACTCAACGCTGTGCCTGATTCCAATCTAATCATAATAAAATGATATAGATAGAACCGTTTTGAATTTTTCGTCGAAATTAAGTTCTCTTGTAATATTAAGTTAATTAAATGCAGTGCTGTTATAGTAATATTTGTATTAAAATAAAAAATTAAGAAAGCCTAAAGGAAAGTAATATTAAACTCTTTACAAAGTAATTGCATTAGTTTGTCCCTCTTCACGGATCTCCGAAATATATATTATTGGTAGTAAACAAACATGCCTGCATACATACACCCATAGACCGACAAACACATAACCCCCCATTACGACCCGCAGTCGGGTAAAAACCACAACTTAACAAATATATACCATAATACGCCAAAGTCAGCGAACTTTGAAAACAGTCTCTTCAATTCTTAAACAAACCTACTAATTAACGAGGTGCATTCACAGAGTGCATTCACGGATCCAGCTCGGTTGCTTGTACAATTAAAGTGTACTTGCAACATATTGCACATTATCTGTCTCTTTCACTCGTTGTATTATTTAGGTTATAGAGAAGGATAGCATGATGACAATTACCGTATACCGTATAAGGCTGGGATTTTCGAAATTGATTAAGTATTTAGAGGTTGAATTATTTTTATTTTTGTTCTCTGATAAGGCAATGTGTAGTGTTGAGTTACGTAGATCAACACACAATACAATACATACTTGTACAGCATAATATTTATATAATATAATACAGGAAAAAGTAAGAAGCTGTCAAAAATACACTAATTCGTCATCTGGTCATAAGACACAGAGATATAGTGGTCAAAGTTTTAATTTTTGTTTAGTTGAAAAAAAATTAATAAAATTTGTACGAATATAATTTTCAAGATCTAAAAGCTATTTTATTTCCTCAACACATTAGAAAAGATTTTTTATAATATTGATAGGATAGTACATTTTTGTACTACGCTGTGTTCAACATTCAGCAGGGTAGACAGAGGCACCTAATGTTAAGACACTCAGTTCCTACGCATATCCATTTTCGAGACATTACGTGTTGGGTGTTGGAACTCCCAACACGTAATGTCTCGAACTCGAACAGAGCGAGTAAATGAAAAGAATTTATTATCTCGCGTGGGATTCGAACCCGCAACCGTCAAGATTATAGTATACAATAATTTATAGTCATTTTGTTTATTTTTTTTCTGTTACTATGAAGTAAAATCTAAAACACAGTAGGTTAAAGGAAATCCATCAAAATGTAGGGCATGAGTGAGTTGATAAAGCAAATAAGTTCCGCAGCTTGCTCTTAGAACGTTAATAAGTTAATTTATTTTTTCCTTATTTATTTTAACACATATTTCAATACATTTGACTCTTTTTGTTCATAGACTGATGTAATGAAAAAATAACAGCTTCACGCCTTTTGTCACATAGGGGACTCCGTTTCCCTGTTTTCAATTTACGATATAATAAAATAAGTAGTGGAACTAAACACCGCGTTTAGACTTCCAGAGCTGAAAAAGAAAAATCAATTAAATATAATCATACTACTGAAAGACAAGATTTATTAAGACAAAGACTTTGCCTCGTTTATTATTAAGACAAAGACTTTGCCTCGTTATCAAATCGAAAAAACAAAAATATTAAATTTTTCACTCCCACGAGTGGGAACGAACTCACAACCGTCTCTTTTTCAGTCGCATCCTTCGCATCGCATTCTCAACAATTTTTTTAATAGAAATATAGTTGTCTTAGAACACTATTTCTGACTTCTCACATTTACTTCTACAATTCTATACGATACAAATATTCACTCACTCACTTTTTTAATAGATTTTCGTTTGAAGCCTATAAAACGTTCAGTCCTAAAAGCTAAGATAAGCTTACAAATCGAATTGCTTATGTATATGAAGAAAAATGAACTTTATTTTTCGGTAATAAGGTATTTTTTTTAGTTTAACCATTTCATATCATCTGCACGTGACTCTGTACATAAGTGAGTTGATCAAGATTTCATTTTGACAGGTTCAGAGAAAATTTTCTTACTTACTTTTAAAGTTTTCTATTCAAATACAAATAGTTTTTAATATAGCGCTCATTTGATGCAACAATTACATATTTGCTTACTTTTTGAACTATTCCAGGAGACGCAAAGTTTGCAAGTAGTCTTGCTACATGACATTTAATATGTTTTTTTTACATACAATTACGTCTTTGTTACACCAAATGAATAGATAGATATGTAAACATCTATAATCATAATGATAATATTTGACTGAATGTAATACGACGGTTGTGGGTTCGATGACTCGAGGGAGTGATTATATAATACATGTTTATATAATATAATCACTCCCTCGAGTCATCGAACCCACAACCGTTACATTAATTAGGGATTCAGTACTTGCGTGTTGAGTGGCGGAACTCAACGCCGGGTTTCGACTCTTTACTAGATCGATGAAAATGAAAATATTCAATATTTCAACTCCTCGAGTGGGAATCGAACCCGCAACCCGTTGCGTTACAGTCGCATGTTTATACCCTTGAGCCACGACCGAGCTCAAGTAAATAGCCTTATACAAATGAAGCAGCATAACGCATACCGCGCGCTAACAATTTTTACCGCATAAAAGTAGAATGGGCGCAAGAATTATAAATTTCTAGTCGAATTTGAGATATTATGAGTTGTACCGTGTTGCCGTCGCGTAGTGGCGTATCACTGTCGGCACTGCAACTGGCCGTAAACGCAACAGTTAAGTCAAATTTTAAGACAAATCGTAGCGTAGAACGCACGTTCGTTGCGTCACTCAAAATGTAATGTCCTGAAAATTGGACGTTGATATTTTAAAACTAGGTTCACTCTGTTAATATGCAGTTACAAAAGAAGCTGCAAATACATGTTTTGCGTAAATTAACACTCCGTTTTATCTTAACATTGGAGAAAAAAATATATAAAAAAACAAAAAAAAATATATAATAATCTGATATATTTCCACATCCGATACAAACACTGAAACTTATTATAAGCCAGAAGGATCTTCTTATAATATTTCTTATAGTATTTGTAACCGTATTGTCACACGAGGCACGTCTTTTGTAATACTAGATTTGTTCATAAGTGAAATGTTCTTTTATTTTTCACTTATGTCTTATATTCATGTTTTCTAAATCAAATTATATTCTTTTATTTGTTTCATTTGTGGTTTTCAGAACCCAGTCGTGACACAGTTGTACAAGTGTGTGACTGTTAACACGATGGGTTGTGGGTTCGATCCCCACTAGAGAAAATGATATGTTTAATAATTTCATTTCTTCTCCCTGGTGTCACCATTTAACACTCAATCCGACTTCTTCGTCTTATCACTAGGTTCCCCTTTCTTTTCCTGCTGTGTTCGGGTACAATGTGAATCTATTTTATTTGTTTTATTACGATGTTTTACTAATATATAATTTTTATACAAATTAGTAACGTAAAAGTAGTTTGCAAATACATTGAAAATTGACAATCACATTTCCAAATAAGGTCTTAGTTAGCCAGCAATCAGCAATAGCAAACCTGGCTGCCCTCAAACTATCTGGAGGCGTTCAACTTAAAAGAGTTGACTTCAAGTCGGCTTGGCTGGCAAGATCTAAAAGCTGTCCAAAGTCCAACCAGAGACTGAAAAAACAGCCTATTTTGTACTAAACTAATATGCATGTATCTGTTAAGTCTTTTAAGATGGATTGTGTATTTTTTTTTTAATTTCATTTCTTATCTCGTATAGCAGAAAGGGCAGGTAGAGAGGAGACAGTGTCAAGACTCTCCGTTCTCTACGTTCCGCGTAATCGAGCTATTGCGTGTTCAATGGCGGAACTAAACGGTGTGATAAATTTTTACAGATCGAGAAAATTATGGCCTAAATGTATATACCATACATCCCACTACTAATATTATAAATGTGAAAGTTTGTGAGGATGGATGGTTGTTCTACTTTCAGGCAAAAACTACTTAAGGAATTTTGATGAAACTTTACAGTACTATTATAGCTTATACATCATAATAGCACAAGGACTACAATTTATGAAAAGATTTTGTACAATTTGGCTTTAATATATTTATAGTGTTAAGCGTTCGGAACCCTTCTTCTTAAGCCCTTCACGCTGTATCCCGCATACACTGCTGTATGCGGTAGGCAGAAGGAATCTAGTGTTAAGACATTCCGTTTCCTATCCCCACGAGGCATTGTATGTTGAGTGGCGGAACTCAAAGCCGGGCTTTTTGCCTTGTTGCCAGAGCGAAGAAAATGAAAATATTAATAAATAATAATCTATTCCCTCGAATGGGGATCGAACCAACAAACGTTGCGTTACAGTCACACCCTTGTGCCGCTGCACCACGACGGCCTTAAGGTTAGTATATATTAATATATACTAACCTTAAGGCTTAAAATTAATAAAAGGTAGTATATATTAATATAATACCTAAATATCAAATATAAAAGAAATGTCCATCTCACCTTGTCGATTTCATAAAAAGAAGTAGATAGTCTCGGTAGATAATCTCTTAAGTTAAACCTGCAGGCTACGTTTACTTACAAAATATTTGTTCAATTTCATTTAATGTTAAATACTGTTGTCTGAGTATTTTTTTACATCATTTTGGAGAAAATATATTAAATTAGTTACGGCATATATTTATTTTTAATTTTACACTGTACCCCGCACATTACAAGGTAGGGAATCTGGAGACTAAGTGTTAAGACACTCAGTTTCTCTTAAAGACACTCTGTCCACTCTCCATCGAATTCTGGATGCATAACGTGGTTTGTACGGAAAGTGCGGAGTACACTTTGCCTAGTTATCAGAGCGAAAATGAACAAAGTATTTACTTTGTCTCTCATCTCATTCACCTGTGTGAGAATCAAACTCAGAGCCGTTGCGTTTACAGTCATACGTCGCCTGCGCAACAATTCAGATCATTGTTATTTACTTAGGTATGACATATATAAAAATATATAAAAAGATATGGGTTTATCAAGGTTAGGTTGTCGAGACTATTCAAACACCATCCCTTTAGGAGGAATTGCTTGGCCTTATTCTACAATCTGAATAGTACAACCGTACCGCACACCACTGAGAGCAATATCACCCTCACCATGTGGGTTCCTGGGACAGTCCAACAACCCGTATGCCCGATTATTCTTTCCACACACTTGCAAATTGTGGAACCACATACCACCAAGCGTGTTCCCATAAAGCTATGATATACCAAATTCCTTAAAAGTCATCAACGCATTGATAGTTCCTCTGATGCTACCAACTTTCATGGGCAGCGGTAATCACTTAACATCAGGTGATCCATTAGTTTGGCTTCAGGAAGACTAGCTTCCTAACTTAGAAGCTAGTCTTAGAAGGTTGAAGTTTGACATGGAAGTGCATGGTAGACTGGGTTTCTCGAAATTCCTACGAAATTAAAAAAAATAGGATTTTAATTTTTATGTCAACTTAAAAAAGTTGCGGACAGTAAATAGAAGTTAAATTATAGAATACACAAACATCATGTACACTAAGATACTCCCTCGACACGCCACCATATCGTCAATATTAATTCAACCTAATTTAATTTAACCCAGCTATTTGAAGGATGGCTTTTTCATCAGGATGCCCGATTTTAATATTTCGACGTCATGTCGGTATTATCGTATTCCCCCGTAATAAAGCCACGGGTTTTCCTTCATAGTGAGATATATTGGATGGGGCGCGTTTAGGCACAAAATTATACTTATCATGTTTTTTATAAATTTTATGCAGAACTTAATGAAAGTCGACTTTAATATAAAAAGTTCACGTAAATTTTCATATACCTACCGACTCTCTTTATGATAAAAGCTAAATGCCTCTCAATATCTAAGAAAATCGTCCAGGTTAATACCAATCAAAATTCAAGTAGCCCAAAACAAAAGCGCGAGCGAAATACTAATTGCAAATATTACCTTTACGCTGTATCATGCATGTCGCAGGGTAACTAAAGGGAACCTAGTGTTAAAACCCTTCTTTTCCCACGCACCACCCAAAACGCAAGTAAATATAAGCATTATAAATTGAATATATTTTTATCTATTTCTACGTTGCCTTAGAAAATGGACCCATTTCAAAAGAAGTCCTTGTGTCATTTAAAACTGACTGTAACAACGTCTACTATATTTAAATAGTAAACTCTAATCTGATCTGATCTGACACTAAATCTATCATTTTAAATTGGTACAGCGCCGATTGTAACATTTGTATATAGTAAGAAAATGGGGAAAAACATTTTATTACCAAAATTTTTATTCATATGAAAAATGTTTTGAAAAAATTCGAGTTTCACATTTCTGCCTGACTTTAAATGTAATGATTGTGGACTCGATTTTATATTCAGTTTTCTTTTCAAGCACAGTCCATTGTGCTGAGCTCTGTCATACGATGTCACGAATTGGGGCGCAAAATGCAGAACAGAGTGTTTTAACACTAGGTTTTCTGTATCTAGTCTGCTCAAAGTGGATAACCTCTGCCTTTCCCTAAAAATATGTGATAGTAGAAAATACGGAATATAAAAGGCACCTTGTTCCAAGAGTACTCTAATTACACCGCGCGTCGAGTCTCGTGAATGAGCCACGTTAATTAGTCAGTTTGTTTAGAAGTCAAGATACTGTTTACAGTATTAGTGCAATTTAAATATTATTAAAGGTCATAGTAAAAAGTTTAAAATCGAAATCTAAATTAATTTCAAACTTTTACTTTTATTATGAAATCTATTTCATTTTTTTCTTTTTACCCTCTATCCCACATGTAGCAGGGTAGGCAGATGGAGCCTAGTTTTAAGGCACTCCGCTCCAAGCATTCCACCGAATTCTGGAGGCATTGGGTGTGGAGTGGCGGAACTCAACGCTGTACTTTGCCTCAACACCAGGACGTAGAAATGACAGTATTAATATTTAATTTCTTCGAATGAGAATCGAACCTACAACCGTTGCATTTACAATCACACGCATTTGTGGCGCCCCTGAGCCGCGAATGACCCTTTTCATTTTTATTTTGTTTAAAAGATGTGAAGTTAAAGATTTTTGAAGTAAATTTATTATTAAACTTTATTTTACAGAGATATCTTTATTTTTGCAGAATTAGGAGAGATTGCATCTGTACGTGTTATATGATAATATTTAAAATATATTATATTTAAAATATATTTCTCATAGACCATCCCGCCCTTCAAACGCGTTCGCCTCGCGTCTTCAATTAATCAACATCATGCTGTATCCCGTACATAGCAGGGTAGGCAGAGGGAACCTAGTGTTAAGACACTCCGTTTCCCACTTTCCACCGAGCTCTGGAGGTATTGCGTGCTGAGTGGCGGAACTCAACGCCGCGCTTTGCCTCGATACTAGAGCGAAGAAATGAAAATATAAATGTAAATAAATATTTCATTTCCTCGAGTGTACTGGAGTTCAATTAAGTTATACAAAAATTTAAAGAAAAGTGCTTTCCTTAGGTACCTATTTGACAAAATAATGTTGACTGTAGTGTCTGTACTAAGCTATGTAGGCCAGTTTAATTTTGTTTTACCGGATTTGTTAATAAAAATATAAAATTTATTTGTATTTATTTAGATTTTCATTTCTTTGCTCTGGTGTAGAGGCAAAGCGCGGTGTTGAATTCCGCCTCTCAACACGCAGAGAATTCGCTCTCCAGAATTCGGCGGAAATTGGGGAACATTATGTCTTAACACTGGGTTTCCTCTGCCTATCCTACTGTGTGCGGAATACAGCGTGACGCAATTTTTTATTTTTTTTTATTTTTATAATGTTTAAAGCGTTACTCCACATTAAATTGAATATATAATGTTTTAAGAAAACGTATTAAAAAATTGTATATAACAATTTTTTTTTTTTACTAACCTTAATAATTTCAAAACTATCAAATTCCTTTCATTTTTCAGTAATCTACAAGATATTTTACAAAAACAATACAAGTGAAATGCCTATCGATCGATTGAATCGATTGATTGATTAAATATATACTGTTTGATTGAACAGTATAAAACTTATCAATTTTTAACGGATATCCGAAAAAAAAATGAGAACGCTACCATCAATAAGAAACTATAAATATTTAAATACCACTCGCGTCTCATAGAGAAGAAAAGAAATAAACACTCCACTCCAACCTTGTATTTTAAAGTGGTTCATGAGATTTTTCTCTGAAATAGAATAAATTGTAAGATATTTCCGATACATTACCGCGTTTCTAAAAGACATCTGCATTGGAAACCTTTTATCTGGATTGAATTGGTCCCGTGCGTTTTATTTCTCAGCCCTTTTTTCTAGTTTTATATGACTTCGTTTCAGCGTTTATTTTCAGTGTGAATGATGTAAAATTTACTTTGGAATGAGTGAAAAGCTTTTTTTTTAGCTTCACGCGCTCATGGCAGAGCAGGCAGAGTGAACCTAGTGTTAAAATATTCCGTTCTCATTAGGACACTTCTGTACCCAGCATTCTGTGGAATTATTGAGGCATTGCTTATTGAGAACTCATCGCCGCGCTTTGTCTCATTCCTAGAGTGACGAAATGAAAATATTAAATATTCGGGGAATGATCCCCGAGTGGGAATTGAACCCACAACCGTCGCCTTTACAATCGCACCCTTGATCGGTTCGGATAGGTATGTTAAATCTTCCCAAAAACAATCTATAATATCAGAATTTGAATGCGTTATATCAGTTACACATAATTATGTTCTCCAGCACTATAATTATGTCATGAAAAAAATATATATATCATGAAGAATAAAATGACCTAGCTATAAATATTAATGTACGTAAATATTTATATTTTATTCATATAAGATACGAGCAAATAATATAGTGCAAACAGTACTTTACCTAATACTAGCAAGGCACCTGCGGGTTTGTCCGCTTATTATTATATTGGAGTCTATTATACAAAATAAAATATATACATAAATTGTACCCTGTGAGTTATTCTGATGTGTAAGCTCTATAACTGTACGGCTTAAACTAAAGTAGTTAAGTAGTTTTTGCGTAAAAGTGGAACAAACATTCATTCTCACAAACTTTCATATTTATAATATTCATAGGATTTGTGGGATTGGCCAAGTTAAAGGCTTACAGTAATATTTTTGTATAAAATATTATGTATAGGTACTACCCGCAACTTTATTTGCATGTTATCTTGGTTATTAACGAGGCAAAGCACGGCGTGTAGTTTCGCCACTCAACACGCAATATCTCAAGAATTCGGCACAAAGTAGAGAACAGAAGTGTAGTGTCTTAATGTAGAACGTTCTTTACACTATGTTCCCAGATTCCCTCTGCCCACTCTGCTATGTGCGGAAGCTGAACAAAAAGAAAAAGAAGAAATCGAACCCGCAACTTTCGCGTACATCAATACGCAGAGCGACGTATCATATGAGTGATACGTTGAATTATCATCTTATTTAAATAATATATCGTAATTTGCATATCATTTGAAATTTCATACATTTATTATGCATCTCGTATCATACATTCACAATCAACAATATTTGCCTCAATCATAGTAATAACGTTTCATTATGTTTGGGAGCTTACAGAGATGTTTCACTTTAGACATCACGTAGTGTTTGCTTTGATCATAAAACTTATTTGTTTGATTTATATTTTTTGTTTATCCATTGTAGCTTAGTAAAATAAAAAAATTAAATTAGCTTCACGCTGTATCCCGCACACAGCAGGGTAGGCAGAGGGAACCTAGTGTTAAGACACTCCGTTCCCCACTTTCTGCCGAATTTTGGAGGCATTGCGTGTTGAGT
>DWLH01001528.1:0-12695 GCA_018249795.1 Heliconius telesiphe telesiphe | reverse complement strand
CGCTCCAAGACAGCATCCATCACGCTGAACAATAGCATTTCTATAAAATAAAATATTGTTATTTTATCTTGTGTTTAATAGTCATGTGAATGAACGAAATCATGTTTATTTACTTTTTTTATTTAGCTGAGACTTTCGATTTGGATGATTAACTTAATTAAATGAATTATATTTTGCATATGAATGCAAAATATTTTTATATATATATATATATATATATATATATATATATATATATATATATATATAGCGCATAACAGGATAGGAGGATATAGGACCTAGGTTCTTTCTACTGACAACTCAGTTCTTGAACAGAATTTAAACAAAAAGATGCACAATAGTAAGTTTTATCAATAATTATTTCATGAACTATATGTTTAAATTCCCTTGTAAAAGGTTAAAAGCCTTACTGAACCAGTTAAGAACACCTTGGAATATTCTGAATTGTCCACCATATATATGAACTAAGTATTTCGTAGTTATGTTGAAATATAAAGATTTTTAACATTTTTGATACTTTTAATTAGCTTTATTACATATTTTTTTGCCATTGACGTAAAAACTTCAAGAAATCTTCGCTTCTTCGCTCTTATGGAATTCTTCTCTTCTGCATAATAAATTTTATTAGATTTCAACAGTATTTTCGGCTGTGCTTTGTCTGTCACTCACTTAGTAACAAAAGAGAGATATATACATATATATGAACTATTTATATTTTATTATGACTACTACTAAATAACTAAATAGTTTTTTTTAATAATATGTATATTTTTATGATATTATTCAATAGTTTTTAATCAGAGCCGGAGCCCCAAAGGAGTTATCGACCCCCTATAAAGCCTAAAGCAATATTTAATAATATTATGAAAGTGGGTAATTGTAACAACAATTAAAAATCACTTAAGGAATCAGTTCACATAATTATGCCCATACAAGACAATTATACCTTAATGATCTTATATTTTGCACTCAACAACATAATCTTAACAAAAACATGAAGAGTTGTGAAATATTATGAAAGATATACATATAGGTGTTTTCAAATTCAAAATGTTCAAATCAAATCAGCTTCTCAGTGTATCCCGCACAATAGGCAGAATGTTAAGACACTCCGTTCCCCACTTTCCGCCGAATTTTTCGAGACATTGCGTGTTGAGTGGCGGAATTCAATATGCTAGAGCAAAAAATTAAAATAATAATAAATAGTCATGAATTCCCTCGAGTGGGGATCGAACCCACAATGGTCACGTTACAGTTAGACCCTTGTGCCCCTATGCCAAGACAGCTTCAAATGGAATGGGAAATTCAAAATATTCTTTATTCAAATAAGCAAAATGGCAAGTACTATCGAGGATGTCAAAGTGATAATGAAGTAAAACTTGCTCGGATGAGTGATAAAGTAATGGAAAATTTATGATTGGTAAGAGTAAGGCAGGAAGAGATCTCAGTTGACCTTCGAGACATGTATGAGGAGATTTACAATAGTGGACGATGCGAATGCAGCATTTTTATAATAAAGATGCCATCGGCTCGTAAAGCAATTCTGCTAAGAAAAGCCGATAATAAACCCAACAGTACAGTCTTTTATTCATGATTTTGTTTTGTATTTAATTTTAATTTTCTTTTATTATAACTTTCACAGGTTGACTGAATAAGTCCACCTTTGTGAACTAAATATATTTTCTTATATATCTTTGTATAATAAAGAATTATATTGCATCATTCCTAGAACATTATTCAAAGGTGGTTTTAATTGAATAACTTTGGATTTCATTACGTAGAGAGAGAGGAGCATGAGCTCCGTTCTCTTGAGGATGGAAAGTAAACGAACGTTAATGTGCATTTAGGGACCACTTATGCCTACACTCGAGTGGCAAGTGCCGGTTCAGAACTCCTTGAAAAAGAATAGAAAATTTACTTCAAACATTAATAATTAATTTAGATTATCCACTGAACGGCAATGGTTTTTTTGTATCAAATAATCTCGAAGAAATGAACAAACTCTTCTAAAGAACATACACGATTCATCTTAAACCACCTTGAAAGATACATATACATATATCGATAAATAAGCTATTTTATAACGATTTATTATAATAATTATCTTATATTTTGTTTGATATTGTATTTTTTTGTTACTAGAACATACTGTTTAAATGTGATAGGATAATATGTCTATGATATTTCAATGTATATATTTTTTTATTGAGATATTGTTATATTTGGTACAGTGATGCAGCGTCTGACTTTAAGCGCGACGATTATGAATTCGATTTAGACTGGACGAAATTACTTGTTTTGATTTACTCGCTCTATGAAGAAGACACTCCGCTCCCTAGCTTTTCTTGGAGACATTGAAGTTTAAGTTAAAATACAATGTCTCCAAGAAAAGCTAGGGAGCGGAGTGTCTTAATATCAGGTTTAAAAAAAGAGAAATACTGTTTGAACGTTAATTTCTATCATGTAATTTTCTCTACTATCAAATAGTTAGATTGCTTTAATTTTCTGGATTTTACATATACGAGTACATATGTATTTCTGGCAATTTTAGAGAATATCTGATCATATGTATGACTAGATGTTCTATAAATTTCTCTTTCTTTGTCTATACTCAAATATTAAGCGAGTCCACAGTTTTTATTAATTAATTTATTCATTTATTTATTTAGACACTTTATACTTACACAATAATATAAAAGTATTAATAGTGTATAGAGGTATATTTTAATAGTCCATATATAGTATATTGTTTAGTATGTATAATATGTATTATCCATCTATTAACCTATTTTAATAATTATATTGTACCAACATGTTTTTTTCATGTGTTTTTTTTAAACTTACTCTAAGTTTAAAAAAAAACACGAATATTATTAAGACCATTGTGGCAGCGTGACAGCATCTTAGAAGAGCAATGATCGTGGGTTCCTACTCGGAGGAACGCATTATTTTATTCGGACTCATACGAAAAATGTAGCACAGAGTGTCTTTCTGTTTTTTTTAAAATTAGTGTTTTTACAAGTTTCTTTAGTATAGAGAATAGTACGGAAATCAAACTTGTTACTGAGTACCTACGCATACGTGATACCATCTCAATAAACGTTTTCTTAGTAATTTATTGAAATATGTAATTTATTATGCTATTCAAATACTTTTAATCGTCGATCAGAATACAAATAACAGCTGTTAAGTCTTTACGAGAATAATAATAATATTTTCCTTTAAGAGGCTGGTTAGTGAGCGTGGCAGCAAAATGTGAGAATAAGTTTAGTAAGGAATAATAGTTTCGGGGCAAAAGTATTTTCGTATTTTGAATGTATTATTAGTAATCATACCTCTTTGGCTGTACTGAATGTAACTGGCTGGTTTTAATATAATAAATGTGACGTTCTGAACATGCAATGCATGCAAATAAAAAATATAAACTGGTTCCCGTAATTTTTCAATTGTTTTTCAAGCAAGCAAAATAAACGTATGTGACGAAGAAATTCGGTACATTTTAAAGTTTTATTACAACAAAGTGATGCTATGTGTATGGTGGGATTGAAAAGGAATCATCCACTATGAGCTTTTGCCATCGGGTAAAACTATCAATTCTGACCTCTACTGTCAGCAACTGACGAGGTTGAAAAAGGCTATTGAAAAAAACTGGCCGAAGCTGGTGCATAGGAAGGGCGTGGTGATCTACCATGACAATGCCAGACCACACTCATCTATAGCCACGCAGCAAAAATTGAGAGAGCTTGGCTGGGATGTGTTTTTGATTATGCATTCTCCGTATATTCCTGACCTTGCCCCATCAGACCACCTGTTTTGGTCATTGCAGAACTCTTTAGGAAGAAAAAAGCTAACCTCAAAGAACACTGTGAATACTACCTCTCAGACTTTTTTAATCAAAAATCTCAACATTTCTACAGGAATGGGATCATGGCACTACCCATAAGATGGCAACAAGTCATACTGTGTGAACAATACGAAAATGCTTTTGCCCCGACCTTATATAATCAAAAAGTGATTGTAATTTCGATTCTTTATTAAGAATATCTAAATATATTTTAAGTCCAGTCCTAACCTAAATATGTTTAAAATACGCAATCACAGCTCTTCTATCTAACCAGATAGAAGAGCTGTGTTGGGTAATTTAAATGGGAGGGGAAAAGGAAGGATTACTTTAAGCTTACGATTGGGTCCTAACCCCCAAGCTCTACTCTAAAGTCCTACCTTGCAGCTCGGTGAGACCACTACCATCATGATCATTCCATGGAATATGAACTAACTTTTTTCTAAGCTAAGTATTTTTTATATAATTTATATAAGTATATTTGATAAGTTCCTGGGTGACTAAATTAAAAAATATTTATATATTTTTATACATATATAAACCAACATTATATGCAGTTAGCAGCAGTAGTATTACTTTGAGGCACAGCGTGTCACTGTAAACGTGACAGTTATATCGATTCTTTTTCTGTGGAATAAATGGTTGGAATTTATATAGTGTTTTTATTTCCTTGTGCAAAGTTTTTAACAAGCATTATCTTGAAAATTCGGCAAAAAGTGGGAAACAGAGTATCTTAAGACTAGGTTGCCTCTATTTACTCTATTTCGTAATTATATGCAATGAGGACAAAGTGAAGCTAAAAAAAAGTATTACTTTAATATTAAATCAAACAGCTTTTATCTTTGAATTTTAATAATTTCTAATAATAATAATAATTTCTAAGAATTCTGCCTTGTGACCCTTGCAGAAATTTCTAATGAATCTGGTCTAGTCACTAGTGTTAATAAATATATAAATTTTATACATCACTAGTAATACATTTTATTATAATAAATTATAATAAAATGTACACGGGCGGACAGTTAGTTTACTAACTGCTTCGCCCGCTTGAACTACATGATTATTCATTTAATAAACAGAATTGACTGACAACTATAATGACTTCTAATATGATTTTTTATTACTTTAATCTGTAATCTTCCAATATGATTTTTTTACTACATTATCGTAATTTCTTTAAGGTTTTATGATTGTTTTGTGCAATGTTGATACTTGATATTTATAATAATATACTTTGAGCATTGATACATAAAGCTAATTATTTATTATACATATATATTTTTGTAACATTACATTCTTTTTACCTATGTTATGTACGTCTTATCATAATTTTGAAACTGTTAAATGTTCTGATGTCAGTGAATAATTTAATTTACTCCTTCAGAAACAGCCTTAAATGTTAAATTATTGAATTGGGTAAGAATTAATAATCTTCTATATAAAATTATTGCTGTAGTTTTAAAATTAGTCACATATATTAATAGCTGAATGTACAATTTGAAATATGTAGTTATTACAAAGTACACGTAGATATTTTTGAAGGATGTTTTAAGATATTTTTATATAGATTTATTTCAAACGAACGAACGAACCGAAGAATCTATGTATTTACTTAATATTTCTATGATGATCAAGTCGTTCTTTATCTTTGCTTTTTTTTGAGATACACCCTATATCCCGCATACAGCAGGGTACGTTAGGACATTCTGTTCCCCACTTTCTGCCGAATTCTGGAGGCATTGCGTGTTGAGTGGCAGAACTCAACGCCGAGCTTTGCCTCGTCACCAGAGCGAAGAAATGGAAATATAAATTTAATTAAATATTTGACCTCCTCGAGTGGGGATCGAACCCACAACCAGTTGGTTTTACAGTCACACTTTGTGCCCCTGCGCCACGACGGGCCGGCCTCCTTTATCTTTCTTGAATTAATTACGACTTAAACTTAACTGTTATGATTTATGAAGGTAACCTTCACCAACAATTCAATTTTGTTTATTCCCGACTGCTAAGGAAGGGTTATGTTTTTCGCGCGTATCTTGTATGTATGTAATATTCTTTATTACCTCATATCTCCAGAACCGCTGAACGGATTTACATATTTTAGGTATCATTAGATTTGTATTAGCAGCCCAAGTGTTCTTAAATAGGTGACGTTAAAAAAAACAATCATGGCGGCTTTGGGACGCCATTAGACTTAGTGAAAAAAAATTTTTTCGTTTCGAATATCACAATATGGATGTCAAATTGAAGAGCTCAATACGAGGCTTTCAGAAAGGTATATCATGATTATCATTACCATAATGAATCCTAACAAAAAAGTGAAAAATAAAAAATATTTGTAAAAACAAAAACCCCGACTGCGTAAAACTAAAAAGAAAATAAACAAGCCCAATAGTGTTTTAGGATTAACAGTCGGGACCTATAAGTAATTCTTCAATCAATAAAATCTTTACCAGGAACCCCGCATAATTTAAAGAGGTCCCGTTTGTACTATTAACAATGGTGCTTTAAAAATATATATATTTTTATCAACAATCATATAACCAACACATTTCGACTGTCAATCTTTAGCCAAAAATCTTATCAGCGCTATTCAGAAAATGATGCTTTATGCACTGCCATTGGGCTTAAAGTTAAACTATAACTGTTTGGACAGTTAAAAAATCCCGTTTTATTTTAAATTTACTTAATATTTATCGAAAAAAATGATGGTTTACTAAAGAATTCTTAACTGCATAGAATATGCAGTTAAGAATACAAATTTATTATAAATAATTATACATTTATTATAAGTATAGATATAGGTTGCTATATAATTGTCGCAGGCAAACTAATGCATTAAGTTTATTCAAATGACGGTAACTTTTTTTAATTAACCGATTTTGATGAAACAAACTTTAAATGTTATTTTGAGTTAAAACAAAACAATTAGTGAAAGTTTTAAGTAAATCGGTTAAGTACTTTCGGAGATTGACGTGGTCATACATACAGGCAGACATACAGGCAGACATAGAAGATAGAAAAGAAATTAAAAATATATATTTTTGCTTTCTTTTATTCTTTTTAAGTGTCGCTCTATCCATTGCAGTCAAAATTACTAAATGTACAGACAAAATATTTTTAATGATTTATATATAATAGAGATAATATACCTATTAAAAATAGTATGTTGAATGCATAAATGAATATGAATTAACTAGATGAAGACAACGTCTGATCACACAAGATCAGCACAAGCGTGCGTGACTGTAAACGTGACGGTAGTTGATTCGATTTCACTTGGGGCAATGAAATATTTAATATTTGCGTTTCGTCGTTCTGGTAAGGAAAGCGCGGCATCGAGTTTCGCCAATCAACACGCAATGCCACAAGAATTTAGCGGTAAGCGGGAACGGAGTGTCTCAACACTACATTCCTAGGTTCCCTCTTCCTACTCTATATAGCGTAAAGCTAAAAAAAATAAAAGTTCCGTATCACGAATTCTTCGATTCCCATTAGACAAAGGGCGGCGTTGAGTTTCGACACTCAATATGCAATGACTCGTAAGTAGCAAAGCGACTGTCTTAACTCTAGTTTCCCTTTTCCTACTCTGATAAATGCGGAATACAGGCTAAAAAAATATTACATAAAACATTTCCGCTGACGTGCTAACTAGGGGGTTGACACACGATGTACAACCGAAACCACGCAGAGTTAAACGCTGAAATTTGGCTTCAATTTCTCACTGACATAGCACAAGCCACTCAAGCCACAATGTCTCGAAAATGTGCTGGACAATATCCTCTAACAGGACAAAAAGGTTGAAAGTATTTTAAATATAAAAAAACCTTTAAATCACCGCTAGTTTCATGTCCACTCGTACATTCAATTGGATTTCCGACTTCCGCGATACATCCGGTTAACAGTGAGGGCTGTCCTTTTACAATTATAAGTATTGAAGTTCTCAAATAAAAACCTTGTAGTGAATAAGTAGGTCATATTTGTTTTGTTTCACTGGAATATGTAAATATTCTGTATTGAAATGAGGCCAGTCGTGGCGCAGGGTCAAAGTGTGACTGTAAAACCGACTGGTTGTGGGTTCGAACCCCACTCGAGGAGATGAAATATTTATTGGCTTTTTACTTTTTAGATTTATGCAGTCGGGGTTTTTGTTTTCTAAAATGTTTTTTTATATTATATAAGTCTATAATCAGTAATATCAGGTAAAGTAGCTAAGGCCCTACTGTGTATTTTTTCAGTGCGGTTTCAATCAGCTAAACTCATTCCGCTGATATCCTACGAAGAGATCGCTTCTTCATAGCAGTCATATTTTAAACAGTCTTCTTTCTTCTGTAATTATCAAATATATGAATTTTTATTTCTTCTGATATCATAGTTTATTTTGTTTAGACTTTAATATTAATATAGGTTCTTAGTAATAACAAACTAAGTATCAATATTCTAAGAAGATTCTCTAACACTATATTTAAGTAGAAATTCGTGATAGACCAACACGCGTTCCAATGTCTCAGAACTTAAATACATACAGAGAAGTTTATATGAATATCATATAATACATACATTTTACTTATAATGCTGACAAGGTACACTCGGAAATACGTAGCGTACAACGCTGAAATTTGACATGTACGTCATTTAGAGAATGAAACGGAGCTCTATGGGGACGGGAAAACAAGATTTTACGTTTTATAGTCGGTATTAAGTTACATGCTACGTCTCTTATATATAAAATAAAATAAATCAGCTTCACGTTGTATCCCGCACACAGCAGGGTAGGCAGAGGGAACCTAGTGTTAAAACACTCCGTTCCCCACTTTCCACCGAATTCTGGAGGCATTGCGTGCTGAGTGACGGAACTCAACGCCGCGCTTTGCCTCGACACCAGAGCGAAGAAATGAAAATATAAATGTAAATAAATATTTAACTTCCTCGAGTGGGGATCGAACCCACAACCAGTCGGTTTACAGTCACACTTTGTGCCTCTGCGCCACGAACGGCCTCAATAACCTCAACTCTTATATATAAGTTGTATAAAATATATGTATATGTATATATTATTCGATAGGTAAAGTAAGGCAGGTCGTGACGCAGGGGCACGAGCGTGCGACTGTAAGTGCTACGGTAGTGGATTCGATTTCCTCTTGGGGAAATGAAATATTTAATATTTCAATTTTCTTGCACTGGCAAATCAACTGGCAAACAACGCAAATCGAGGTGAGTTCCACCACTCAATGCTTTCGGAATTCAGTGGAACAGTAATGTCTGAATCGGAATGGAGAGTCTTAGCACTAGGTTTTCATATTTCCTTCTCTCTGCTATGCGTGAGATACAGCGTGAAGCTAAAAATAATAGTTTATTAAAATAAAATCAATCCCACTCGGAGGAATAATATTTTAATTTGTTTTAAAACGTAGGCATTTCTTAAGAACACAACCAGATAACCTGTATCAATATAAAAATATATTTAAGTAGCTGTTAGTAGTTTAAATCTATTAATAGCTAAAATGTAGTGGTACCTTATATTTAAATATATTTTATGGATGGTTCTAGAGATAACTACGGAAAACCGAACATTTTTACATTTTTAAAAAGTATTGACGTAATAGGTACTAAAACGTGAATATTTTAATACAATGTTCGAGTAGATACTATCTCAGGTTGCTATGACAACTACAAGTCAAGGTTTATTTATATATGGTAATTAATTGCTGTACATATGACTATATTATATAACTATGTTTAAGTTTTATATATAACTAGTTTTAGCAACTCTGTTTACTTTAAGAAGTAAAATGGAAAATTCCGTTTTGTAAGGATTACGTTGTGTAGGAATTTTAATAATTCCTTTCTTTGTCAAATGGGACAACAGATTTTTCCAATTTCAGTAGGAGTTTCAAAAAGAGAGTATTCTATTAGCGCTTCCGTGTACTCCCTAACCCTCCTAAAAGCTAAATTTCAACTTTCTAAGTCCACTAACTGACCGCGTTGATTTAAGCGTTTTTCTTTGTATTTGTTTTGTTTTGTAATTTCGCACGTTTCCTTTTGTAGCATGGGTTGTCTAAGCCTACTCAGATGTAACATTACTGAGATCCCAGAGAAAAACTTACCTTAGAATACTACTATGGGAGGGTGACAATGATCCTTCTCCAAGCCACCGAGGTTGCGGCTGCCCTAGGAGAAAAGCCAGGCACGCAGTACCCTTCAGGGCGGGAAGGCAACTGTGGCTTGCAATTGGTAGAGCTTCCACCGAGGTGGCGAGGTTACGCATACGCCAGCTATCCTTCAGCTTTTCATATGGATGGTGAGGATTTCCTCTGGATTTGAGTAATAAGTGTCGGGCTCTCTCAATGGTTACCAAATAATCATTCATCTGAAGGATATGTCTTATTAACGGATGATCAACGTCACAACACATTTTCCAGCGATAAAAAAAATGACTTTTTTTTTTGCAGGAAAAAATTTAGTATAAAAAAATTCGACAAATTACATCTTTAGTGGTGGAACCCAACGCCGAGTTGTATATTTCCGATTCAGAGAAATATAAACTTATATTTATTCCCTCCGAATGGGGATAGAACCCATAACCGTTGTGGTACAGTCAGACGGTGCTCCACTGTGCCACGAGGGCGTCTTATACATGTATGAATATATTATAAAATTATGTAGTTTATTACTCTTACAATATGAATTTCCTTATAACAAAGCAAATGAATATAAAATGTTTATATTATTATACTTCAATTGAGTTAAAGGAATTAATACCTAATAATAAATATGCAAAACTATCTTCTATAAGGAAAACCATAAATAATGCTCCATTTGTGCCTATTATAATAAAATTACTATTGACTTTGAAATGCTATTAAGATTTATTAAGGGAGTATGGGTTCAAATAACACTTTAGAAATATTATTATTATTAATATCATAGTTACATATCGAGGCCGTCGAGAAGTACCTAACCATGATAATAATAATTATTATATAATATTATTAATAATGTTAAATTAATAATAGTGTCAGGCAGCGTTTGACACTAAACGAACAAAAAACGAAAAAAGAAAGGAAGGATGGAGGAGGCTTCATGGTAGGATCACCATGCCTAACCTGCTTCTTAGATTTAGCTTAATGCTGTATTCCATGATTGAATAGGCAGAAGAAACCTAGAAACTTAATAACCTATTATTAAAACACTCCCTAAATCCTAACTTCAGTCAAAATCTGGAGGCATTGCGTTTTTGGTGGAGGAACTCAATGCTGTGCATTTTACTTCGTTAACAGAGCGAGGGAGTTAAAATATTTAATTTCCTCGAGTGGGAATCGAATCCACAATCTGTCGCGTTATAATAGCATGCTTGTGCTCCTGCGCCACGACAACTACATATTATTCAAAAGAACAAAATATTTTTTTAATACTTCTTTCTATCTATGTCTTTCGTAAAATATGTGCGTGCGTGACAAGTACTCGTAGTTATATACCTATAAATATCAGCTTCACGCTGTATCCCGCACACAGCAGGGTAGGCAGAGGGAACCTAGTGTTAAGACACTCCGTTCCCCACTTTCCGCCGAGTTCTGGAGACATTGCGTTTTGAGTGGCGGGACTCAACGCTGCACTTTATCTCGACACCAGAACGAAGAAATTAAAATATAAATGTAAACTAATATTTCATTTCCTCGAGGGGGGATCGAACCCATAACCAGTCGGTTTCACAGTCACACTTTGTGCCCCTGCGCCACGATTGGCCTCAATATATATACCTATAATATATTAAATATCAAAAAATGCGTAGGTCATGTTGTTATCTTTGCCAATTGTATAAAAAACTTGTGACCCTTCTAATTTTGTGATAAACTCAACATGTTTAGATTATGGAGAGTTGTTTTATAATAATAAAAAAATATATAGATAAGTGGAAATATATTTTTGTTGCTATGAATATATTTTAATCGTAACATTATTTAACGTGTCCTAGGCCTAAATTTGTGGTAATTTTAAAATGTATATAAAATGTTATATGAAAATATAAAAATTAAACCTTTAATCTATGATATTCACAATATTATCTCTATTAAAGGAAAATAAATATGATACGCGTGATTTTATTTATTTTTTAGCAGGGTAGGCAGAGGGAACCTAGTGCTAAGATACTCCTTTCCCCATTTTTCTCTGGATTCTACAGACACTGTATAGTAAAACATAGTAAATAGAAAAATTAAAACAACATTAAGCAAACATAAAATGTAAATAAAATTTGTAATATAAAGCTCTTTAATAGAAGAAATGGTACTCTCTGCGGCTAACCTTTAGGCACCCTAACTTCTATAAAAAGAAATAAATAGAAAAAGCAAAACTATTACTGGAATTTCGCTACTCCTTACTATTATACTATTTTTGGTATTGATTTTTAAAATATACCTATACCATCGCTCGCAATTTTCTTTATCAGAATTTCATGAAGTGAAAAATTAAGTTCCGAAAAATTAAGTTCGATATTTTCTCGAATTTTTTTCTTAGTGATCCCCTACACTTCCTAATCCCTCCCTATCCCTACCCACATAAGCTTAAATTACAAGGTCAACAGATAGTATTTGACGTTTTTTCTTCTTCTTGAAGCGGAGATCAAGATACTCCCTTCCCCGCTTTCCGCCGAATTTTCAAGCCATTCAAATTCAAATTCAAAATATTCTTAATTCAAATAAACTCGTATCGAACATGTAAACAAAGAAAAAAGCTACCACCGGTTCGGAAGGCAGTTCTGCTGAGAAGAGAAGGCAAGAAACTCAACAGTTGCTCTTTTCAAAGTCAATGGTATTATTACATTTCTGGCAGCTATCCTGCATTACATTCAATA
>DWLH01001527.1:0-12696 GCA_018249795.1 Heliconius telesiphe telesiphe | reverse complement strand
GGCTGCACGTGCGACCTAACCAATATTTAAAGGATAAAAATGTATGGAATTAATGGCAAATGAATCTCATGAAGGATCTGGAAGGAGCTGCCAGCAGCCACAGAACTGCCTCTCAAATCGGTGGTAGCTTTAAGGTCAGTCGATGATTCAGGAGTTCATCTGAGTCTATATGAATACAAAAAAATTTGGAAGGTTAATCGTGGCCAGTCGTCGTCGTCGTCGTCGTCGTCGTCGTCAGAATTTGAATTCGCACCTCTTGCAAACCGTTTAAGCGCTCTAACCACTACGCCATACGTCATCAAGCTACCTCGAAATTCTTATGAGCGCGCTCACAACTTGTTTTATGTTGTCTGCATCTCTATAGGGAGATTTTTACCAATTTCCGCTACCCAAAGATAATGGACTAGAATTATCATTTGGCGGGAGAGAATGCTATTCATTTATATAATAAATATTTTAGACATTTAAAAATTGTTATTCGTAACTTAAGAAAAACTATTTTGGAAAACGTATTAAAAAAAAATACCTAAAAAATTTATTCAATATGGTTAAAAGTGTCAAAAGTCTATTGAGTCTAATTTTCTTTGTATTGAACAACATTTAATGTAGAGATTATTTATCAGCACACTCTACACGTTTGTGACAGCAATTGTTATAATAAACTCACTAATTTAAGATTGTGATCAAACTCATAAAGTTGTCTAAACTGCACTGCTTAACATGTGTTTGTGCATGTGCATGTTTTAACTTTCCTTGTTTCTTATTGTATGAAATATTGGTTTATCAGAAATATTGTTTGTCGTGTTAAATTTACCGTTAATTTATATTTTATAATATATGAGACACTTCATTTTTTGTTTGGTTGAACGTTTGGCTACTGCGTCAGGAACTACTGATCCTGACGCAGTAGCACGTTCAACCAAACCATTCGAGTGCAAGATAGGGCACGAAGTATCTTAACTACCCTGGATTGTGACTATGCGGGAAAAAACGTGAAGCTGCAGCAGAAGTAATATTGTTCAGATAATATTTTATCATATATGAGAGTAATAAATAATGGTTTCAGTACAA
The DNA here is from genome assembly GCA_018249795.1 of Heliconius telesiphe telesiphe. Taxonomy (NCBI): domain Eukaryota; kingdom Metazoa; phylum Arthropoda; class Insecta; order Lepidoptera; family Nymphalidae; genus Heliconius; species Heliconius telesiphe. Next base: position 11,625 of record DWLH01001527.1, on the reverse strand, counting down.
CAAAGACCAGTCATGGCGCTGGGGCACAAGGGTGTGACTGTTAACGCGATAGGTTGTGAGTTCTATTCCCACTCGAGGAAATGAACTATTTAATATTTTAATTTTTGAGCACACATTGCTTCCAGATTCGGTGGAAAGTGGAGAACGGAGTGTCTTAACACTAGGTTTCCTCTCATACGCTGCTACATACGGGATACGACGTGAAACTAAAAAAACAATCAATATAAGCGTTAGTATTTCTGTACAAAAACCGTTTAAATTAATAAAATGTAGCGCGACTGCGAAAAATAAGCATTAGCTACGGACAGCGACCGGCGTTGTGATTTATAATGGTTTGTGATAACTTGTGCTAATATGTGTGGTAATATATTTTAATTAAAATAGTTAACATTTTTGGAGCTGTAATCTTTTTAATCACCTCAAAAATTAAATTTTGGTTATTATTGTAAAATTCGGGGGAAACAAAACAAAATCGAATGTTTCCTTAGTCTGATTAATTACTAATAATTGTAAAATTTTCATTAAGACCATAGCAGCGTCTTTTCGTTTTTCGTCGTTTCCTGTCAAGTATAAACACTTTTTTTTCACTTTTATGCAATATATACGTTGTATATCAATGTATCATAATAAATATTTCAGTTTTCGATGTCATTGCATGTCGGGAAGTGAGACTCAACACCCGAAATCTCTCCAGCTAAATCTGAGATTGAATACACGACTATTACTACGATGTCTTCAATCAATATCGTGGTCTTTAGAGCAAAGTAGCTTCACGCTGTATCTCGCATATAGAATAGTTGGCTGAAGAAACGTAGTGTAAAAACATTCCGTTCTTCACGCACATCAAATTTTCGCGGCGGAACTAAACGATAAGCAACAAAATGAAATTTATTCATTCCCCTGAGTTCGAATCAAACCCTCAACAGTCGCCTGTTTACAAATAGAGGCTGTGCCGCTGCGCCACGACGATACTCAAAAAAAATTTTTTGCTTCACGCTGTATCCCGCATATAGTATTATACCGCAGGGTAGACGGAGTGACATTGGGAACCTAACCTTAATACATTCCGTGCTCCATTCAAACCCTTCGTTCCCCATAACATTAAATACTTTATAGTTGCTTATAATAAATTATTAAAAAAAAGTCATCAAAGCTTCATAAGTGAGACTTGTTGTTTGTACCGCTTTTTGAAATATTAGCTCCACATTGAAGTTAAAAGGCGATCTTTATTTCGGTCCGCTGTTGCGGCGGTGCACGCCTCTTCCCGTCCGTTTTTGGCGACGTGCGTGTTGCGTGACATTATTTTAAACATTTTGGGTTCACTGGCTATGAGAAGATATAAAATATCATATAAAAGATACATTTTATAATACTAGACCAACCTGTATTTCCAATTACAAATAATATTATTATCAAGTTTTTTACAATGTTTTTGAAGATCTATAAAATAGTTACGAAAAATAATGTTTTAGAATTATTTTTTTTCTTTTTATATTAATATTACATGTATAGGAAACATATTATGTTGGGAAATATAATATCGGAATTACAATTATAATGGAGACCTCATATTGATAGATTGGCGAATAGACTTAGCTCAGCAGCTTTAGCGGTCAAAATAACTAAATTATTAACTGACGTGGAAACGGCTCGACTGGTTTACTTCAGCTACTTCCACAGTATCATGTCCTACGGGATTTTACTTTGGCGTAATGCAGCCGGTATTCAATCAATATTTGTCTTGCAGAAGCGAGCTATTCGTTCGATCTATAACTTCTTAAACCCTAAATACTCCTTAAGGCAAAAGTTTAAAGGAATTAATATATTGACAGTTGCATCTCAATACATTTTTTAAAAAGTGTTATGTATGTTAAGAAAAACATTTATGATTTTACTGAAATTGGTGATATTCATAATATTAATATCAGAAATAAGCTTAAACTTCGCATCCGTAACTCGATTACATCGAATCCGTAATTCTTTTATATGAACAATATGTACGCTTTTACAATAGGATCCCAGAAAACATCAGAGAATTTTCTATATCACGATTTAAAAAAGTTGTAAAAAGACGTACCTATGTGTGTTAAAGGTTATTACCGAATTAATGATTATATAAATGATAACACGCCTTGGGAATGAAATGCTCGCTCCAGCCTGTTTCAAAGTATCATTGTCAGAAACGTTGAAATGTGATTTTGTATAATTTATTTAAAAAAAATAAGTCCCGCCTCGTTTCTTACGCCGGTTCTTCTCAAGTCTGACGCATTAACTTTAGTGAACTGGTGGTGAATTGTTTGACGTTTAAAAAAATTAAGCATGTAACTTCTTATTTTGAATAAAATTATTTGACTTTGACTTTGCGTATACAATGTCCATAAATGAGGAAATATAATTTTCATAACTCTATCCCAAAATGCTTATTAGTACTTGTAATGAGCAGAGTAGGCAGAGGGAACCTATAAAACTGGTATCAAGACACTCCGTTCCCATTAAGACATCTTTTCCCCACTTTTCGCCATATTATAGAGGCATTGCGTTTTCAGTGGCGAAACTCAATGTTATGCGTTGTTACCATAGCGAGGAAATTAAAATATTAAATATTTAATTTGCTCGAGTGGGAGTCGAACCCATATCCTGTCGGGTTTACATTCGCACGCTTGTGCCCCTGCGACACGACGGCCTCAAAGTACGAAGGTCTTTTGTTATTATAAAAATAAACAACAAATATAATAAGAACTGTCAATAACAGATTTATCAATGAATAAACTTCCAAAATCTCATAACAGTAACCAATTTATCCGACACTGACGGACAATCCGAACTAATTTTATATCCCTACCAACCCCTTACCAAAATCGAAACCGAAAAAGATAAAGAAAGTATTGTACTTATATCCGTATCCAGATCCAAAAATCTGTTTTTACATCCAAGTTAAAACAAGCGCCATCACAAGTACCCCATGCATATTTAACACACAAGTTTATTACAATAGGGTGTGACATGTACATATCTCGCCGGCGGCGTCGCCCCCCGCGAGGCGGTTCCTTTCATCTCAAAGGGCGACGAGTTCATGGAAGCTGCGGAAACGCTTCATGCGGTGTATGGGCGTGCCTCGTTTACCCCACACTTGGAGCGAATGTATAGAAATATAATGCTATAGTCTAGCTAGCTAAGTTTTTTTTTGTAGCTTTATATTGTATTCTGCACATTGCAGGATAGGTAAAGGGAACCTGGGTTCTTAAGTTAAGTCCTTAAGTTTCTATTAATTTCCGTCCTCCATTTTACGCCGAAATCTGGAGGCATTGCGTGTTAAGGATAGAAACTCAAAGCGCTTTCCCTCGTTACCAGAGTAAGGAAACAAACATATTAAATATATCTTTTTTTCGAGTGGGGATTGAACCCACAACCGTCGCTTTTACAGTCACACGCTTGTGCTCCTGCGCCACGACGGCCTATTAGATAAATTATATGTACAAAAATATAGTTTGGTATTAATTTTATCTTAACTTAATATAAAAATAAGCCTTATAAGGCTTATTTTTTCAAATATTATAATAATTATTTTAAATGGCAAAAATAACGTAGAAAATATTTAAAAAAAAAATACCTTGAAAGTATTTAAAAACTACAGAAATAAGATCCCGTTCCGTCACTATGTCACCTACAACTGTCACGTCAACGGTGACACGTGGAGTTACTTTTATAAACGTACCTACAAATATTTATAGTTTAAACCACATTCTTTACCTGCGCTCGAATTTCATATCTTCAAATTTTTTTTCATTTTTATTTTTATTTTATATTTATTTATTTATTTAGATCCACCAGTGGTAATTACATTAAATCATACAGTAACAGTTACTTAAATCTAAATTGTTATAGCTAAATTACCTTTTAAGGTGAATACCACATGCAATAATATATACTATATAACCATGTATCTAATTATTTTACACAATAAAATAAACAATACATGCAAAAAAAAAATAAAAAGAACCGATTATAAAAAATAAATTAATTGACTACAGAGTGATAAATATATAATTATAATGTAAAAATTTAAATGTTTAACAAAATTAAACTAAATAAAAAAAAAATGAAATATATTAAATACATTCCGTCGCGTTTCGGCGATACTTAAACAAACGGTCACCGAAAGGATCCAAAGCTTTCTTTTCGTTAACTTATTCGTTCTTTAATTATGCAAAATCGAGACATAGGGAAATTATTGCCCAAAATAGACCTCCGACAAGGAACTTCGAGAAGATTAGATTGTTTGCGAGAATATTTAGGAACTTTAACATAAAAAAAATTATACTAGAGACGGGTTGTCGTACATGCTGTTGATAGTTTTATATAAGAATCAAGAATAAAAGCAAGAAGCGAATCAAGAATTTTTCTCCTATTTTCCAAGCTACTCAAATTAAAGTACGCAAGCCTATCCGTATAGGTTTTAAGTGATCTTAATTTTCCGCAAGGTGAGGTGATGTAGAAAGCGTTTTTGTAGCCTTTCGATTCTGAGACAGTGAAAAGCGTAATGGGGTCTCCATAGAACACTGGCGTACTCCAATACGCTTATTACTAAGCTTTTGTATAATATCACCTTCGTACGATTTTTTTTTTAATTTTTGAGTTTCGTATTACAAATCCCAGCATTCTGCCCGGTCTAGCAGTTATATTTTCTAGATGCGGTACAAATCTTTGATGCGGTCAGCTCTTTGTCAATATTATTATATGACACCTAAGTGCCTAATTGTATCCACTGTACTAATAGAAGAACCATCAATATAATATTTAGTTGTTATATTTAGTTTCTTTCTTGTAAAAGTAATATGAAAGCATTTTTTTACATTCAACATCATAGCATTTAACTTACACCAATTACTCAAACTAGTAAGGTCCTTTTGTAGCAGGGAAATATCGTTTGGATTACGGATAAATTTGAGAATTTTAAGGTCATCTGCAAACATTAGTGGTGTAGAAAATAAGAAGCAATTTGGCAGGTCATTAATAAATATATTCAACAAGAGTGGACCTAAGTGAGAACCCTGTGGTATTCCTGAAATGATGCCGCATTTGATAGATTCGTATCCGTTCGCAATCACATAAAACTGCCTTTCTGTGAGATATGATTTTAACCGTTTGAGCAATGCGCTAACTACTCCGTACTTTTTTGTTTTTTATTGAAGAGATAAGGCAAACGAGCGTTCCCGTCACCTGATGGTAAGTGATCACCGCCGCCCACGACCCCGTGCAACACCAGAGGAGCTACAGGTGCGTTGCCGGCCTTTAAAGTGGGTTGGGCGCCGGAGCCCGGCATTACCTGATGCGAAACGCAGTGGCATAAAGTCACTAATTCACGCCGGTTTTAAATGCCGGGGGTGGTAATGATCCGGTCGAGTCTGCCCATGCGTGTTGCCATTGCTGGTGACGTGACTCTACCACACGTACTTTAGTCGCCTCTTACGACACCACCAGTACCAGGAAGATCCTATTCTAGGCCGGGATCACACGGTAAAGAGATAGTTTATGTTTATTAGATAGTTTATGTAGTAGCAAGGGAATAGGCACCAAATCAAACGCTTTACTGAAATTGGTATAAATAACGTCTACTCTATTCTTTTAGTCGACTTCCCAAAACTTAAAACCATGTTGGTGAATGTTAAAAATATGCTTAAAATAATTAGAGATCCTCTGACAGACTAAAGATTCAAGAATTTTACCAAATAGTGAAAGTATGGATATAGGCCTTTAGTTTTTGACACTTGATTTATCACCATTTTTAAATACTGGAACGACTTTTGCAATCTTCCATTTCGTACGAAAGATACCTGTTTTAAGCAAGTTGTTATAATTTTTTTCTAAAGGAGAAGCTAACGACTCAGCGCTGTTTATTAAATAGATAGGAGAAATATTATCTGCTCCAGCACCTTTGTTGCGATCGAGCTTTTTCATCACATTAATGATTTCACTAAGGTTTAGGCACACGTTGGATAGGCTGCGACTGTCAAATTTATCAAGGCATAAATTTCGTTCGACGTTGTTATAGTCATATTGAGAATCATTATTCTGGGCATAGATAGATGAAAAGTGTGCTGCAAATAAGTTACAGATATTCTGACCTCCTGATTAACTTATAATATCATTATTCATTTCAGCTGGATATGAGTTGGTGATATTTTGTTTCTTACGTTTTAAGAATGACCAGAAAATTTACAATTTGAAGTTATTTTCTCTTCAGTGAAATTAATATAAGAGTTATAGCACTGCAAAGATAGTGTATCGCATCTTTTCTCTAACATTGTTAGGATTACCTCGTCCATTGGATTTTTATAATTTTTATATCTTAGCCTAACGACTTCTTTTTCCTTGATTCGTTTAATTAAGGTGTTATTAAACCAAGGAGAATGTTTTGAATTTTGTTTAATTGTTTTGTTTGGTATAAAGAGATTCATTGATTCGTATATCACATCATATAAAACATCCACCATCTCATTTACGTTCATACAAGTGGAGAACTTATGGTCCCAATTCACGGCCGAAAGATATTTATTAATTGCTTGATAATTAGCTTTTGCGTAAACATATGTAACACTAGAACTGTTAAAATTCAGTGATGGAGCCATTTTTTTTTTTAAACATACCCAAGTAGACTAATGAGGAGGAGGATGCAATGGGTGAATTCGGATTAGTTCACTAGGGGAACGTTCGGCTGAAACTTGGGGGTAGTCTTTGTTAAACAAAACAAGATCCAAAAGTTTATTTTGACTATTTTTTACTTGATTAAATTGAGTGTTACAAATTGCTAGTTTTTCATTTCTATTGAATTCTAAAGTAACCCATAGATCTTCGCATGGACTGCTCCACTGAATCATTTGTTTAGAAATAATTCGGTTGGATACTGCCACCAATACTCCTCCACCTTTCGATTTCTTAGAGTTTACTATATCACGATCCCTTCTATAGACATTATAATTTGTATCAAAAATTTCTGAATCATATATACCTGTGCATAACCATGTTTCAGTAAGTATGATAATATCGAAGTTATTATGACAAACATTATTCAAAAACTCGTGAGTTTTAGTCGTGAATAAATTTATTTGTACTTGAAAGATGTTCACCAACATAAATAGAAAATCTATCTCCGGCAATGCCAACATGGGAAGAGTTGAGTTTTTCACTTGGGTTATTTCTATTACATTTTATTACAGCTGCTAAAAGATGATCGCGGGTTAATAGTGTATTAAATTGTACCACAATTGACCGCGGCCTTGCTGATTTTGTATTCATTTTAACAATATGAATATGTGCAATATAACTGTCATTTAAATGACACCCAACAGTAGTTGCTAAATGCTTTACGATGTACACCAAGTTTTCATTTCTTGACTCAGGGAATCTCGATATTGTTCGATCGAGCTTGTTGTTCCATAAGATTTATTTTATTGGTAAGATTTTCAACGGACTTCTGAAGATATACATTATCCTCCTTTTGCTTATCAATTATCTCGGTATATGTGTCGATTTGTTTCTTCATATCATCATATTGTGTACTTATAAATGAGATAGAATGCTGTTAGTCTTCAATTTTATTATCAATACTTTTGAAATAAGAGCTCACAGTCGAGGTAATAGTTTTATTTATGTTGACGAGTAAATTTGACATTTCTTTTTCAAATATTTCATTGACTATCTTACTTATTTCCTCCGATGGAAGGAGTAGTCATTGGTGAGGTAGGAGAAGCTGGTGAGCTTGCCTTTTATGTGATCTCTTCGTAATGTTGGAGTCATACACCCGATTGCTATTAGAACGTATACGTGTTTCGTCATTATTACCAGCTTTAATTTTACCACACTTTAAGCATATCCAATTGGTTTGTATTTTTGTATTAGGTTTTATATTCAAACATCCGTGGTGATATAACTTTTTACATTTTAAACATTGGATAAAATCTTTATCAGTATCCGTTCCCAAGCTACGACATCCCCACGAAAGTTGCTTATCAGACATTGTTAAAAGTAAATTTAAATCTTTAAAAAAAAATAAGAAAAGGGAATGTGGCTTGCTTCGCTACAAGTTATGCCGCTAAGTCACTTTTTGATTTGCCAATACATCTAAATTATTGATCTGTTGTAGTATGGTTCATTTAACAATTAGTAAAGTCGGTAGGAGAAGAAAATTCTGTTTAACGATCGCAAACTAAGTGTAAGCCACATAAACTTCAAGACACAAGTTCACCGATATTTAAGCACTTCACTTGGATTTATCATGTTATTTTTTTTTATAAAACCATAGTTCGGAACTTAAAACACAACTTTCAGTCCTTTTTTAAGCTTATATTTCACATTTATAAAATATGCAAGTAATCAAAACTACTACGAGTATCTAAAAGGCCGCCATGGCGCAGGGTCATAAAGGTTTAACTGTAACGCGACGGTTGTGAGTTCGATCCCTACTCGAAGGAATGGATTATTATTTATTAATATTTTCATTTCTTTGCTTTGGTACCAAGGCACAAAGCCCGGCGTTGAGTTCCGCCACTCAATACGCAATATCTCAAAAAAATCGGCAGCAAGTGGGGAATGCAGTGACTTTACCACCTACTAATAGAATTTAGACAACAGTTTTACAACAATTATGTAGATGCTTACATAACAAAAACATAAGAAAATAATTAATTAATAAAAAATATAATTAAAATACTGCCATAGTCATAATTCTGTAAATGTACATGTAACCCACACGTGTGACGTCACTCCGCGTGACGTCACTCCGCGGCGTCCTGTGACACGCGACACCGACCGGTCCGTGACATTGCGCGTTGTCCGCTCACAAACACAAAGTTCTGCAATTTCACGCTGTTCCTGATTTGCAAGAGGCAAGTTGTTCCTATCCTGGATGGAGAAGCGTTTTCGATACTCCAAGCATATTTTTATCCTTATATTAAAATGCTGAAGAGTTATATATTAATTGAAAAAATATTTTAATGTTGGATAGGCCATTTGTGGAAGGCCATTTGAGGCTATAATTACATCACGTTGATCGTTTTGGACAGACGTCTTTAACCAGGGACTGATCTAAAAATGCAATTGCATTTTCTACCAAAACCACGAACATCGTAACGGAGTGAAATCTTACAACGTGGGTTTATCACGTTCGATTCCTACTTTCGGGAATAAGTATGAATTTCTTCGCACTACGCCACTGAACACTGTGTCACCTACACTGCTCACTGCTGCTAAAGTACCTTATCGTAGTCCGTAATTAGGTACTAGTATCTGAATGTGACTGTACAAGGGACTGGTGGGTCGATCCCCACTCGAGAAAATGAAATATTTATTTAAATGTATATTTTCATTTCTTCGCTCTGGTCGAGGCAAATCGCTTCGTTGAATTACGCCACTCAACACGCAATACCTCCCAAATTTGGTAGGGGAACGGAACGGGGGAAACGGGAGTTTCTTATCACTAGTTTCCCCCTGTATACCCTGCTGTTTGCGGAATATAGCGTGAAACTGTTTTTACCGTAAAGTTATTACGGTAAAAAAAACAAATTACTAAAATTATAAACAAATCTTGTATTTCCAAAACCCGACTTAAAAAACATTACATATTTTCATATGTACAATTACATATAAATTATCAGGAAACATCAACGTATTCATCTGCTAATCGTCACGCAAGTAACTCTACATGAACACCACAGTCTATTCCGGCCGCGTCTCCGCAATAAGACAATGCTGTATTTAGTGGGCAGGGAGACTAATTTGCACCGCTCTAATATATTGCCTCTCTTCGTTTTGTAAGAACACTTTAACATTTGTAAAGAGCTTCAGATATTTTATTTATTCTAATTCAAATAACTTTATTCAAAATATACTAAACTTACAAATAATTTTATTCAAAATATACTACTAATTAGCTTTATGTACTTATATTTTATAAATATCAAATATCAACATAGGTCGTATTTTTTAATTCAAAACAATCAAAAAATCTTATTAAAATTACGATAATGTAGTAAAAAATGTATATTAGAATATTACATATTAAAGTAATAAAAAATCATATTAGAAGTAATTATAATTGTCAATCAATTCTGTTTATTAAATCAATAATCAGCCGCAGGCCGGCCGCTAGTCTTGAATTATTTAACACCTGTTTACTGTACTTACAGCCTTGACACCTGAGAAAAACCATCACAAGAATTATATTTGAGAATTATATTATTTTTATTCCTTTTTAAATATTTTTTATCTTGTCAGCTAGACAAAGAGAAGTTAGTGTTAAAATTCAAAGTATAATATCAATTAATTTTAATAAATTGATAATATACTATGAATTTTTAACACTAACTTTTAAAGTAAAGTCGAATACTTTCTAATCATTTTTAAATACGATTCGTGTTTGGAGACCGTCGTGGTGTAGGGAGACATTGTTTGCATGTTAACTTGTGGGTTGTGGGTTCAATGCCTACTTTGGGGAAAGAATTATTTTCGTTGAGTTGTACCACTGAATATTTCATGTTTTGTGTATATATGCCATGCCTGCCATATTTTATCTCAACTAATTTTTTATGTTAAGTTTAAGAAATTGCTCGTTGAACTTACTACTTAATTGTAAATTTATTTTTGTGTTACATTTTCGAGAAAGACTAAGACGAGGTTATACGACGATATCTTATTGATATGATAAATTTGAAATAATATAAAGCTTGTTCCTCTTTCCCGCAAAAACTACTGAACTCAGTGCACCTGCAGTCATAGTTACCTGCCGTACATATAACGTATGTAACAACGAGTACCTACTTATTTCTATTTTACTACGGGGGTGAAGCCGAATGTAAAAGTAACTGCGGGATAAAGCTTGAAATCAATGTGAAGGATCTTTAAAAACCCATTTTCGAACACATTTCTTAACTAAACAAGGATTGCATGACGACGCCCTCGACCATTCAAAATATTAGATAGGTAAAGCCAAAGTATTAAGAATATCGATTTTTGAATTCGCGCTTTAGTTACGATAAATGAAATATATACTAAATGATCGTAAATAAGAGTTTAAACTGTATTGTGTCAATATCTGTAGTATAAAAAAATGTGATAAAAACTATTGTGGTTATTTTATAATTGCACATTTTTTTTCAGGCAAACTATTGTACTGTTGACTTTGATAGCTATTGTTTATTATTAGCAATGATTGAATATTTTTTTAACTGTGTAACAGTAATTTGATCTAAGGATCATTAGTTTGAGGCCAGTAGTGGCGCAGTGGCACAAAGTGTAACTGTAAACGCGACTGGTTGTGGGTTCGATCCCCACTCGGAGAAATTAAATATTTATTTAAATTTATATTTTCATTTCTACGCTCTGGTGTCGACGTAAAGCGCGGCGTTGGGTGCCGCCACTCACACGCATTGCCTCCAAAATTTGATGGACAGTGGAAACAGAATGTTTTAACACTAGGTTCCCTCCCTTCCTTGCCTATATTACATTGCCTTTCATTGACAAATACTTAAATAATATAATCATGTCATACTACCAAACCTTAACTTACAAACCTTTGTATGTTCATCAATTTGAGCCAAATATAATGTTTTATTTTATTTTTCCTTGAAT
>DWLH01001526.1:0-12698 GCA_018249795.1 Heliconius telesiphe telesiphe | reverse complement strand
TTGCGTGTTGAGTGGCAGAACTCAACGCCGCGCTTTGCCTCGACACCAGAGCGAAGAAATGGAAATATAAATTTAAGTAAATATTTCATCTCTTCGAGTGGGGATCGAACCCACAACCAGTCGGTTTGACAGTCACACCCTGTGCCACTGCGCCACGACTGTCCTCATTTCTTAAATATTTTTTCTTTAAATAATCAATATAAATGAAGTAAATCCAAATATATTGTATTGTTTTGATTTATTGATATATTGTGATTATGAAGTCGTGACAATAAAATGTAAAATTTCATAATACATTAGTAAATTGCTATCTCTATTGTGTCCTTATAAAGAGAATAATTGGTTATAAACGACATTTAACTTAAATAATATCCATAGGTTTGTGGACACTGTGATCCACGCTGCGCCAGTACGCGGCTCATCCACGGAGGAGGCCGGCTCCGTCATGTGCGTCATTCGGCGCTGTGAGTCGGCCGCTATCTCCAACGACGGCGGACCCACCATCGTTTTCAGATTGGACTGTAACTTCAATATCTTATGTAAGGAAATACCACTTACATGTATATATACTCTTTGAGAGAGTCATATATTTGTGCTGACAAATTTTTAATCTACCTATTGGTTTTCAGCTTGTGATTTATCCGGTGTCGAAAACTGTATAAACTCTTCTATAACGCTTGTGGGCACTCGATACTTGGATCTCGTAGATAGTGCAGATCGGCCGCACGTGTTGACGCATCTTCAGGAGGTTGTCGGCCGAGCCGGACACCTGGTGATAAGCGATCCTTATCGATTGCGACTAGCGGCTGACGCTCCCATCATCAGAGTGAGTGCTCAGACGCGACATTTCCCTACCGTCGGTGAGCCTGACTTCATAATGTCCACGAACACCGTGCTCGGCGAAGACGATGTGGATCTACTCGAAGCGGGAGGCTCGCGCCCGTCGCTCGGTGGCCCACTCATGTCTTCTGTATCAAATGGTGAATCTTCGACGTCGGATACGAGATATCGGTCACCTATGAGTCCCGCCGACCAGCAATTTATGAACGATTTCGACATAGAAACGTGGCCGGGGTCGTTTCCGATGGGAGATATACACGACAATACCAAGGAGCGCAAAGATGGCAACGCCGCCGACGAGCAGGCCGCACACGCGCCGCCCGCGCACCAAGCGGAGACGCAGCCGCCGGTACCCATGCACGAGGAGCCTACTAGATTACGGAGCTTGCTCAGCAAAAAACCGGACACTAATATTTTGATAGACCTACTGAAGCAAGAGGACGAAGAGGCGACGAGCAGCGAGACGTCAGCGCCTCACACGCCTCACACGCCTCACACGCCGCACACGCCCCACACGCCTCACACGCCGCACACGCCGCTGACGCCCGCGTCGGCGCTGTCGCCGCTGCACTCCGCGAAGGCGCACGCGCGCGCGCCGCCGGCCGCCTCGCAGCCGCCGCAACCGCCTCACACTTCTCACCAATCTTCTCATCATAATAACCAGCTACTCAGGGTGATTTATTGTTTTATATTCATTTTTTTACTCGTTTAATACCTTGAAAAATTATGCTCATGTTTTTTTTCATTCGCACAGATATTAAACGACAAGTCTGACGAAGATGGTGATGAAAACAGACGAAACCCAATAGACAACTCTCGTAATTCGTCTCAATCCAGTGCGCTTCTCTCGCAACTTCTATCAAACACGAATGGCCCTTCCAGCAACGGCCGTTCGCACGACAGCAGTGACATGTATATTGCTGGTATGAAAAGGAAGTATGAAGAGTCCAAAGCTTCTGCGAACATGGCCAAAAGAGCTACACCAGAGAACCAACAGGTATTATCACTTGATAATTTAATTTTTAAACATGTAATACACAATAAGAATATATTCCCAGTGATATAAGTTTCTAATTTGATTAAATTATATGTATGGATAAGTGTTATGATTTGATCGCGATTTAGCAGGTGTCATCTAGTGCGGCGAACTCAGGAGCAACAACGTCCACGTCGACGTCGAGCGCGAGCAGCCCCACCACGAGCAGCGGTGGCGGTACAGGCATGAGCCCGCTGTGCCAGAAGAACCAGATCCTGGTGTCGCTGCTGGCGCGCCAGCAGACCACGCCGCCCACTCCCGCGCCCCTCACCGCCACCATGATCCGCCCCTACGGCGCCCGCGCGCGCGCCCCTCATCATCCTCACGCCCACCCTCATCAACACCACCAGCCCCATGCCCACCCTCTCCCACACATGCAGCACGCGCAGTTGATGCAGCAGCGACACCCGCATCATACCATCTCTAGTATACTTACCGCCACGTGAGTGTTGTATTGTTTCATTTTAATAAAAAATGTTATTTAAATGAATAAAATAAATCTATGGTGAAATTTACAAAACACTAACTACGTTAAAATTTTACATTTTCTATTATAATTAACCCTTTTTTATTTTTTCTCTTGTTAAATCTCCACAGAAGTAGTATGACAGTGCACTTATTATCCCATTATATCTTTAGCTACAATTGAAGAGGGATAAGTTTAAATTGATAACAGTCCTAGACCGCATCTTCTTCTATTTATATTTATGAATATTTGTAGAAGCCGAGGTAATAATATGAACGGCAGTCCGGGTCCGGGGCAGGGGCCGGGTCCGGGGCCGGGGCCGGGGCCGGGAGTGTCGTCGGCGTCCAGCGCGGAGTGCTCCAGCGCGGGGGGCGCGGGGCCGACGCAGAGCCACCTGCAGATGGTGCTGCAGGGCGGCTCCCGCAGCGCCTACCAGACGGCGGGCGTGCAGGCCCCACCGCACTACGCCACCGCGCACCACGCACACCACACGCACCATGCACTCCACGCCTATGCTAATCAAGCTCAGTGAGTGTTAATGTGCCTCAAAACTCGGATGGGGACGGATCTAACGAGCTTTCCCTGCTACATGCGTGACACATACGTAAAAATACATTGTATTATTATTGCAGAGGCAGTATACGGACTCAGGGTGGAGCTGGAGGCGACAGCGAGGTACCAAATGATAAAACGCTGTCTGATATCTTGGATGAAGTGATCGAAAATATGCCCTACAACGATCGATCAGCCCCCGACGTCAATGTGATTTTGGATCTAGAGAGCAATCGACAACTTAGATCCGAATACGCCGTTAGTTTTTTCTATATATTTTTTTTTATTTTTCGCTTATTTTGGTCTTGGTTTGTGTAGTGCAGCATTACTAGTTTAAATAATAGTGAATATATATTATTTGTATATTTTTTTATATTAATAGTTTTTTCTTTTAAATATTCAATAATATTTGTATTTTTAATTGATTGTTTCAGGGTGTGAAGGAAAAAAATGCTGTTATTAATGCGATAACGCAGAGTCTTATGCAGTGTGAAACTGCAACCAAAAGTCCAGTCTCGTCAAGCCCAGGCGCGCCACCTGTGTATCCCGTGCAAAGTCAAGTTAGTTTTGAGCTTTCTAATTATTTTTTTAGCTTCACTCTGTATCCCGCATATAGCAGCGTAAGCTAAGAGAACCTTGTATTAAGACATTTCATTTCCCAATATCGAGACATTGCTTTGTGAGTAGTACAACCCTACTCCGCACTTTGTCTCCTTACCAGGGCGAGGAATGGATTTTTGATACGTTTAAAGTGTTATCCCGCACTAAGAGTAGTAAATAATAGAGTGGTAAATAGTAGAAAATATTTTAAAACTAAAGCCGGTAGTGGCGCAGAGGCACAAAGTGTGATTGTAAAATCGACTGGTTGTGGGTTCGATCCCCACTCGAGGAAGTGAAATATTTATTTACATTTATTTTTTCATTTCTTCGTTCTGGTGTCGAGGCAAGGCGCGACGTTGAGCTCCGCTACTCAGCACGCAATGCCTCCAGAATTCGGCGGAAAGCGGGGAACGGAGTGTCTTAACACTAGGTTCCCTCTGCCTACCCTGCTGTATGCGGGTTACAGCCTGAAGCTGATTTTTTTATTTTTTAAAAATTTAAATGTAGCAGGCGACCTCGTCTTATTTCCGTTATTGTTAAATTCTTATTAAGAAAACGTATTAAAAATATTTAATAAATAACATTCAGTACATGCATGACAGGACATCTCCTATCAAGTGATGGTTTTTTATCAATAATCTTTCAGTAGAAAAATTTAGAAAACTCTTTCAACTGAAGTGTTAGAATTAGGATTATAATGGAATTTAATTTAGTATTATAATAATAATGTGTGACACAGGGCAGCATGAGCGGGGGCAGCGCGCTGTACGGGCTGGTGGCGCGCGGCGAGGCGGAGGGCGCGCGCGCCCGCGCCGTCGTGGAGCAGCACCGCGCGCGCCTGCTGCAGATGCAGCGCTCGCAGCAGATGCTGGTCTCGCCCGAGGTCAGTGTGTGCTTTTGGTATCGTTTCACAAGCGGCAGTGATACATCATTTTATAAAAATGTTAAAGATGGTTTAAATGGCAAAGACAACGAGAACTAAATAGTTTTATTGATCTTTTCAGATATCTAGATTTATTTTATATTTATAACAAAGTCTCGAAAAATTTAATACTGTGTTATTTTAATGTTATTTTATACTTATGTGTACTCAAGTTGATATGACTACACTTACGTTGGCTTTATAGTATTTCCTATGACATAAAATGTCCCCCTTATTATAAATTAGAGTGAATAGGTATTTACTAGGCAAACAAGCGCCAATAAACCGCATCAACGCCCATCAGGCTTAATGGGGTAAACGCAAGCCTATTGCAGTATATGTATAAAAAAAATATACTAAACATTAATCTCTTTATTACATTTCATGACATTGTTTAATAATATCATTAAAAATTTAGTACTAAACACTCTAAAGATCAATATAATAAATGAATATTCTTTTTTTTATTATAAAGTAGACTACTTATCGCAACATATTTTTTTTTCTATTTATTTCTACAATATTGATATTGCTTGACAACTAACACGAATTTGTTAAGTCAAACCTTGAAGCAAATAGTTACCTTGACGGAGCGCAATCGAAGGTTCTATAGATTTTTTGTATGTACGGTTGCCAATATAATATGATTCACGCGCCATATTCGTGCTTCCGGTGTGTCGTCATACTTTATACTCGCATTTCTAATGACAAAGTAATTTTCAGAAACTGTAAATTTTTTCGTATTCAAATTATTTATAAACATTTTAAAAATGAACGAATGAGTGATGAAAGAATGGCAAAAAAGATTTATGTTGGAAAAGTAAGTCGTAAGAGAGGTAGGGGAGACCTCGGTTGGCCTTTGAAAACACAGTATCAAAGATACTGGAGGTAGGTCACGTAAAAAGCATGAGGAACCCCTCGGAGGGCATGAAGAGGTTGATGACAGTGGACGAGGCGAAAGAGGTATGTAGAGACTGTAGCGTTTGGCGCTCCGTTCTCTCTGCTTACCCCGGTAGGGATAAAGCGTGAAGCTAGTAGTAGTATTTTAAAAATGCTATAATAAAAAAGCATATTTATTAATGTTTTAAATTTTGAATATACATTATTTTAGAATACGTACATTCCAATACTTATTTTTAAATGTGACACACAATAATTTCAGGCCGCTGAACAACCTCAAGCAGATCTTGGATCTACAATAAATGCTTTGGTTTCCGCTACGCCACCTAACGTAGCGCTTAAACGTACAGACTTTCATCATTTATATCATCATACAAGTATGTATTATTTATAAAAAACATTTTATAACGTGTTCTTGATATACTATAGACATATAAGAATAATTATGTTCTTTTCACTTTGTAGATCAAATGGGGTCAAATTATGCTACAAATAAAATGGCACCATCACAACAAAATCCAATGCTGAGTCGACAGCTTGTAAGTCAACTACTAATTAATGTTCGATTATTTTCTATTATATTTTTAAGAATATTTTGTTGTATGAAAATTACATTTTGAAAGTTAAATATTTTCCGTTACTATTTACATTAAAACAATAACTAAGTATTCAAATAAATCTAATTCTAAGTAATGTTACTATAAAAAATCTTAGACAAATTCATAAGCTAAAAAAAGTTATGGAGATTATCTGTGAAGAAAGAATTAAAAAAGTAGAGTTTGGGAGTATTTGCTTAATATGAAATCAAATGATATCGTATTAAATTTGGCATAATGTGAAATACGTCAAAACAGAACGTAAAATACAATAAATATTTTTCTATCCTTAGAGTAAAATAACATATTTTTTATTTTTTATTTGAAAAACATTTTCTCATTCCATATAATTATCATGCCCAGCGATAAGCTTTGTCTAACTAGGTTATGTATAAAAATCTTAATACAAAAATGTTAACTTAAATAAATTATAACAAGTACTTGAGTAACACTAACATATTTTTTTATTCGTTTTCTAATAAATATAAAATACAAGAAATGAATGAACAGGGAGGTAATACGAGTAGCGCAGGCACATACGCGGCGGCGCTGCACACGCCCGTCGCGCAGCAGCCCTACCTTCGCCCGCAACGCCCCCTACATGGTATGTATGGATCACACAAAAGTCAAATCACATATTTATATATCATTTACCAGTTTATTTATATACTTTATCTACATACCGCTCATTTTTTTCGCACAAAATAAGATCTTTTATTATTAGAAATTAATTGTCATGATCTTCATATTTTATTATTAATTATTTATTTATCATTTTTATTTTTTATTATTTTATTTAGGTATAAAATTCAAGAGATATTAATACAATAGTATAAAAAGTAAATATTTAGGTATTATTTAAAAGTTGCTCAATAAATATAATTATTTAAATTGTTTTTATCTATTTTTTATTAATATAAATATATTCTGTAATCGTATAAGTACTGTTAACATTTTTTATACTTACATATGCTGTTATATAAAATTGACGCAATGTTATGTAATTCTATTCTTATAACTCATGATGTTTTATTACGAACCGACTGATTGACATGACCTATTATACTATGTTGGTATTTTGGACATTTATTTCTCTAATTATACTTCTTAAATTTGCCGTAATATATCGATGTAGTTATATTACAAATACTAGATTTGATGATTTTTTTTATGAAAATTAGTATAGTTAAGGTTTGTACGTGTTCACTGCTGCGCGTAAAGAAAATTTTAATATAGGTATGAATATTTAATACTCAGTCTGATCCAAGGTCACCATGGTGCGCTTTTATGCATATATCTATACTAATTTTAATTTTAGGTAGAAATAGATCTTTTTTAATGAAACTTATCTAAAAGAAAGCATGTATATTCTGACGTAATCACTATTTCTTTAGCATGCCCCGTAGAATATAAAATGTATATTTATTTAAGAACTTAAAAATAGAACAAATTTACCGACTAATTGCATGGTTACATTCGCTTCGAAGTTTAGCCATCGATATGGAAACGATAGTTAGAGTTAGTGCAGTAGATAGGCGCGGTATGCTCGGCCGAGTAGGTAGGTCTGGTACTATATGAGGCGTGTGTGGCAGTGGGCGGCTACTATGAGGAGGCGGACGCGGGCGCCTACTGCGGCGACTACGCGCGCCGCTCGCACGCGCCGCCGCCGCCCCCCCCGCACGACCTGCAGCGACCATGTGAGTACCACGGTATGGGGGACTACGACCTCATTTTATATATTTACCAGCTTGTACTCTCATTTTTGTTACATATGTCGACGTTTTATTTGCTCCTCGAAGGACACTCGGAATGACGAAGGTAAACGGTAGCTTGGTAGCGTTGAGCTCTTTTCGACTGTCGTCGTGCATGTGTAATAATTTTCGCCATACGACAGAAATCTTCTGCTTTAACATGTATAACTATTCCAAGTATATAATATAGCATCGACTAGAGTAAATTGGATCAGTCTGTGCGTGGGTCGTGCGCGCATAACGGTGTGACGGTGTCCCGCAGGTGTGGCGGGTGTGGCGGGCGGCACGTCGGAGTACGTGCGCAACGAGCTGCGCGCGGTGGTGGGCGCGCGCGCGGCCCGCCCCGACCTGCACGCGCCCGACCTCGACCCGCTGCTCACCTTCGACATGCCCGCTCCCGGTTAGTACCTACGTCTTACATACATCTTACGTAAAGCGACGCGGGAACTATCAGATGCTCTATTATACTGTTTATTATACATTACTCGACTGGACTATAACGTACTCCTCAACTCTTTTAAGTATATGTCACATTTATTGTAGATTCTTCTTCAAAGACGTCCTTCAACAAGAGAATACATTAAGTCCATCTTGTTTCATCCTGAAATGTCTTCTTATAAATTTTCAAGACCCCGAAGCGCTTATTCGCTTACAAATCATGTCATAAATATTTCTTGGTCTCTATCATATGATCTGACGGTAGTACTTCTCCTGCCACTGGGTCTTTTTTATGGATAGGCGTTTATCGCAATATTCATCTTAATTTTATGCTATCTATATAAAATTTATCCCATCTTGAGACTTTTTACGGATATGTGACAGCTTTTGTGTCTTTCTTCAATTTTTTTCTTTCTAGTGTACTTTTTTATGATCCTATTTTGATTTGATCAAATTTTAGGGAAAGTTATTTGAATTATTTTTTTTATTTAAAATTCTTGTTTATTATAAACTCAATGTCTTATACTACTTTTATCCGATTAATCTGTATATACATATATAAGTGCTTTCAAAATAACAATAATTACCAGAAATACTAAGGGGCGTCGTACAATGGCACCGTTTTGTAATAATATTGAAAAACAATCTGTTAATATGAATAGCTTTTAAATATGCTAGTTATTACTATAGTTTTACTTTACGAACATGTGGCATTCAATGAGTATATCTTCAAACATGCTTAAATTAGAACATCCTAATGAATTCTCTGTAATAATGTTTGTTTTCAAAACACCACCAATCCAAAAAGAGAATAGGGAGAGGGAGGGGGAGTGGTAACTTTATAAAGTAGTGCGGTGGCCTAACGTAGGTGGCGGCGCGGGCGCGGCCGGGCGTGGCCGCTGGGACGCGCCACAGAGCACTGCGGTAAGGGGACGGGACGCGTCCACTCACTTACACTACTGTCTCGGTTTACATTACTTTGTAGAACTACAGTCTGCTCCGCTGCGTGTGTTGTCGAGTCGATCGCATCGATCGATTAGAGCCTGATTGATAGAAATGTGCCAACCTTGCAAAGAGCCTACAATTGGCACGTTTCTGCAATTATTTTAAAAAACGCTTATGTGATGTGATGTCCAATAATATTTCTTAGAGATATTTATAATTAAGTATTATGCATTTTGAGATATCTTATTAGATAAATTTGATTCATAAACATGATAAAGCCATCGCTTCCTAGGTTTTCCGTACTTGTGACATTTCAGCTTTTTACAAAAAAAAAATGGGATAATTCGCATGCGCAAACGGTATTGTTTGGTGAAGGTTTTTCAAAAATCATGTAGTTGAACAATTTTTTAAATTATTTATATTATTAGATTGCTTATTTTGGCTTTGAACATGTGTTTATAGCATACGAATTATTGCGTTTATGAAGCGCCGTATTATAAGCCAAATGATTGCATGACAATTCTTTACTTCTACGTAAATAAAAACGGAGGTACGATCAAAATATTTCTTTTGGAAGGAGTTTTAACTTAAAATTTTTGATACTTTGTGGGTGCATTAAAACACTTTACGTATTAGATAACTAACAAAATACTGAACTCTATGAAAGATCCCACTTAATGGTTTTTATTTTATTTATTTTTAAGTATAAGTTCTTAATATATTAAGAAACTTTCATATTTTGTTTAATTTTTTAAATAGATTTGAGAATTGAAATATTCTAACTGTAGATATCATATTTTAATAAAAATTGTATTTTATTTAAAAAAAATGCACTTTGTGCGATTTGTATATCATTTATGAATTCTTATTGTTATTTTGATTATTAAAAAAACTTAATCAATTACTTCAGCGTAAGTAAGCACTAAGAATGGAATTCTGGACAATTTTTTAAAGAGTAATAGATGTCGGCAGTTTTAATAAAATGTAATAGTTAATTTTCAAAGATAGAAACGTGTTAGTTGAAAATTAACCTCTTAGAAAAAAAAATAAACATCTGGGAAAGTCGAAAACTACACCGACAAAGCCGCGAGCGTAAAGTCAGTATTAGAAGTACGAAATTCGAGACGTTGAATTTGTTATTTAGTTTTGTATAGACGAAATTTTAAGAAATATATGTTTTTGACAAAATATGTTTTATACATAGGCATAGTTTTGTATTTGCTATAAAGTTTATAATAGTTATAGAGTGAGGCGTAATAATATTAAACAGGTTATATTAGAATAGGATCGATAAAATGGGAAAAAATTAATCGAATAAGCTGATGTTTTGATCGCGCTCTCCTATGTTTATGCAATCACATATACATACTTAAAAAAAATTGACCTTGTTTAGCAATATATACAGATATATAAGCTTATAATCGGTTAACATACAGTACTTATGACTCGAACTTTTGTACTAAAGTTGCTTTATATTTATATAGCAGCTTTTACCTTTTGTCATTTGTAGTCGTGAAAGTAAACCAAGTTATTTCACTCTTGATTTTATAAAAGCTTTTTGCATGAATATCTAGAGTTAAATATTTCACAAATATAACGCAACTTTAATATATTTATTTTATAACACTCCAGTAATAAGTAAGTTGATTTTTATTTTGTTTGTATTGTTAAAAAATAAAAAAAATATATAAAAAGTTTATGATATAAATAGTAACAGTAACAACATTGATTCATAGAGATATGTTAATATGACTTACTAGCCATCTATAAATTACGTTACACTTTATTGGTTCGACGTAATGTGACATTGTGTTTATGTCACATGTGTTGACAAAAGGTGGAAGTGGAAGGAATCCTAAATTTCGTGACATCACTATTCAATATTTACAATATTAAAATTGAATTGTGATGTAAGACTAAGTAGTAAAATAATAAATTTGTGTTAACAATATTGACTTCCGAGGTGCAGTTTTAATTCAATAATTTCTAAATGTAAAATCAAAATTGCACTTAAGTAGCCGTGACAATAACCTGGGAGAGGTCAAAAATAATGAAATTCGTGTGTCGTAATTTATGGATGGCCCATTATTAGGTCGATGAATGTCGTAAGTAGTTTAATAATAACACACGGTGTATGCGTCCACAGAGTACTACGGAGGCGGGCTCGGCGGCGGCGGGGGCGGCGGCGGCGGGGGCGGCGGCGGCGGGGGCGGGCGGTGATGAGGCGGCGGCGGGGGAGCGGGAGCGGGAGGGGGAGGGGGACGCGGCGCCCGCTAAGGCCTCGCTGCTCCAGAAGCTGCTGTCGCAGTGACGCAGCCCCGCACCCCCCGTGGAGAGAGATGTAGTCTCGTAGTGATAGTGGTATTTTCCGTTCTTAGAGAACTCTGCGTACTGCGTAGACGTACCGGTCTACGGCGGGAAGCATCCTGTGAAGGAGGAACTTTTTGTGATTCGCAATATGATTGTTTCGTACGCCTAGTTTTACACACGTTTGTATACAATAGAGACATACCGCGTGCAATATTGTATAGGAATATAAACACATTTTTGGCGTTGTGAACGTTATGTATTATAGTGTGAAAGTCAGATGTTACCTGTTATGACAAAGTTAAGCTGTACTGTAGTATTTGAGGGCGAGCGGAACTCACTCGGGCGCTGTACTCCGAAGAGTATGGAGCCGAGTTAGTTTATATGTAAATAATGTGTTGTTAAGTTATAGCAAATGCTTTAGTGTAAATAATTTGTTAAACTGTCTTTGTGGTTCTATGCTATAATATTTTTTTGTAATATTAGAAATCGTCTATTGATTTATTAAAGTTGTTTTTAACATATACTTTAAAACAACTATTTGTTATTTTTATTTTATTTGCCTGCGAGTTCATTTCTCCATTCGTAGTTGTATAGAATTTGTAGCACGAAAAGCATACCGAGAAGTTTTTGGCTTTATTTAGTTAGTTGTTATATTTCACGACAAACTATGGCACTCTCTACGATGCATGCATTGCCCGGTGGCACCAAGTTTTCTTGTTATCCCTTCTTTTTGCCTGTACCTAGTTAGTACCTGTCTCTTGATGTTCAGTTAAATTGATATACTTTACAATGCATTTTTATTATACTTTGACACGCCTATTAAAATACTCAATATTTTTCAATGAAATAACTTCGAATTTACTTTATTTAGTGCATATATTTTCAGTTGGTCGATTTTTAATCGATCTTTAATTATTATCATATTAATAGTCTCAGTCTCCATTAATGATGAATTGTAAAAGTTTCTACATTTGACGTCATGCTTAACATTTATTTATATTGTACTAATGTACTAATGATTTCGATTGCCTTTCTATATGCAGATGAAAATTACAAACATATTGTTTTTTTTTTTCACTTCAAGATGATATTATTAAAATTGAAACAAAAATATGAATATGCATAATGACTTTCCAGTTGATAATAATTTAAAAAAATCTATATATGATGTGATAATTAATGTTTCACTAATCGCATATGTGATTAATTTTCATAAAATTTTCAATTACTGTAGTGTAAAGCTAGCATTTTATAATCGATTTGAAAGTAAAGTCTTATACTTAGCATAGTGGTCACTTTTTATATAAAATATATTGAGATCATCGGCCTTGTGTTAGAGCAT
>DWLH01001525.1:0-12699 GCA_018249795.1 Heliconius telesiphe telesiphe | reverse complement strand
CACACTTCTTAGATGACATTTTAATAATAATAGAAGAAGAATAAAATATTCATTAAAATGTGTTTTATTTATAAATAATAAACATTAATGCTTAAACAACTCAGTAATCACATATTTTATAGAAGTTTGATATTCAAGAAATTGTGCTGCAAGCTTAACTTCACTTTTATCAAATCTCTAATAACTCAGCTCTCAGATTGCAATAATTTATATACTTTTCAGGGAGGGAATGATGTACCTAAATCTATTAAATCATACCATTTTCATATCTTTACATTCTGGGCCCAAAAATGTATGGAATAGTTTCAGTCTCCTTTGCGCCGCACTTTGCATTAAAGAATTTCACTTAAAACAAAACTTTTATTAGGATAACTAGCGACCCGCTCGCGGCTTCGACCGCTTAAACTACTGAATTATTTACTTAATAATGGTAAAGCAGTGTAATGCAGTGGAATTACATTGCTTTTTATATAATGTATGTTTGCAAAGCCACTTAAAATTTCGAAAATGAAAATTATTAAAACTTTAGGTTGCATTTTCGTAGTTCCTATAAGGCTAACTGTTTTTTTTTTCAAATGTTTTCTGTACATAGAATATATTCAAAATAAAAAAAATATTGCGGCATTTAACAATGTCATAATGTGTTTGTTCACGCTAATCTCAGAAACGACTTAACCCATTTAAGTGCACCGTTTGAACTATTGTATTTTGGCTAAATTCCCTTATCATTAAGTATTTATTTTATTTCAATGTGTAAATAAATAAAAAAGATATTCTACCATTATATTATGCCATTGCATATTAGATCTGTTTTTATGATACAATAATATATATATATATATATATATAAATCCAAACTTAACAACAGTTGTGACTCAAATAAATACCGATACTTGAATATTCAGTACGGACTGGCCCTCCGAGGGTTCCGTACCAATTTCAGGATTATGAAAGTTGACAAATATAAGTTTGCATATGCAGGTATTTTGTGTGAAGTTAACTACAAATATAACTTTTTTTTTTCTGTCAGCTACCTGTAAATTTCATTTCATTTTCCCTTTTATTGACTTATAATTAAATTTGGCACAAAGTGAAAACTTATCATATAAATAAAGAAAAAATTCTAAAAGTGGAAATTTATAGATATTGTATAGAAAAAATTAATACAAACTTATATTTCTAATTAATTTCACACAAAATGAGTGCATATGGGCATATGCAAACTTAAGTTTGTCAATTTTTATAAGATAAGCATATCAGATTGCGGGCGTATGCAATTATTTTATATTTAATTATATTATTATATTAAATTTTGAGGCCAGTCGTGGCGCAGTGGCACAAAGTGTGACTGGTGGTGGGTTCGATCCCCATTCGAGGAGATGAAATAGTTAAATTTATAAGATACTTAAATGTATATTTCCATTTCTTCACTCTGGTGTCGAGGCCAAGCGCGGCGTTGAGTTCTGCCACTCAACACGCAATGCCTCCAAAATTCGGCAGAAAGTGGGGAACGGAGTGTCTTAACACTAGGTTCACTCTGCCTACCCTGCTGTGTGCGGGATATAGCGTGAAGCTAATTTAACTTAAATATAATAAATTAAATTATACAAATCGCCAAAATGCTATATAGAGCTTTCCTGTAAAGTTGCCAATTTTCACATCAGACAATGCTAATAACAACAGGCGAAATATAACTTTGTAATATATATTTTTTAAATTAAAATTCCTTTTAATTTTATTTATATTTTTCGCATTTTTTTATTAATATTGTAAGTTCTCACTTTGTGCCAGACCTAATTTTTATTTTCTTCACGTTGATTGTTAAACCGGTTTTTCTTATTGAGCTGAGCGAAGCGAAGCTCTTACTGGTCAAAAGTGTGTTTCGTTGTACTAGACCGTACTCCTCCTAGACCGTTAAACCTACAACTTTGAAATTTTGCAGGAACGCTGTGGACGACACGGTGATCCCAGCGAAGTAGTTGGTGATAATTATAATTGTAGTTTTTGAGTAAATGGTCAAAATGTGTCCCATAGAGTTAAGCTGTGGAACGTTTTGAAATTCACGCGCACAGGTTGAACTTTGATTAACCTAAACCAGCGCGTGCGGACAAAACAGAAAATTTCGCAAAATTTTGCGCATGATAGCTTCGCTCCACACGCCGTGCACAGCATCCTAGTATTTACAGCGTGTGAAATTAGTTTAAAATATAAACATTCTACCATGTCGATTTTAATTCACAAAACTCAAGTGTGTAGAGCTACGTAGAACAATGCTGCGATAACATTGTTTCAATAAATCATTATATGCATACAATGTTTATAATTAGTGGTTTTAGAGAGAATGTATAACAAATGTAGCGGTTGAGCTAATTTTACTAAATAACTTTAAGTAAAAACCGCAATATAAACATGGTTTACATAATAATATTCTTGTTGATTGATACGTTATTATTAAAATTATGTTCAATTTGTAGAAAAATGGGTATTATCAACTCATAACTAATATTTGTAACAGTGGCGTAGTGAGCTTACCTTGCGCCAGGGGCAAAATTTTTTTTTAGCGCCCCCCAGGTGAAAGCCTTATAAGTTCATTTGTAAAATATATTCGCAAATTAATAATTAGAGGAAATATTTATTTAAAAATATATTTCCATTTCTTCGCTCTGGTGCCTAAAGAAAAGCGTGGCGTTGAGTTCCGCCGCTCAAAATGCAAAATTCGGCGGAAAGTGGGGATCGGAGTGTCTTAACACTATGTTCCCTCTACCTACCCTGATGTATGCGGGATACAGTGTGAAGCTGATTTAATTCAATTTTTAAATAATTAATGAAGTTTTAAGCTCAAGATTGGCTTTATATTACACAAAAAATGTAGTTGAGAAAACAAGACTACATTTGAAATGTATAATGTCATATTTTTTATTTAACATATTTATTAAGAAACTATCGGACCCGGACGCGGCTTCGCCCGCTTGAACTATACGAATGCTTATTAAATAAATAGAAATTGTTTTCAGTTTTTAATAGGATTGGTAAGAAAATATAAGCCTAAATGATCATAATAATCCGAAAAATAATAATAAATAGAGAAAATACTTATTATTAGAAAAAATATCTAACTAATTTAAATGAACAAAAATAATAAGTAAACGTAACCAAAGTAAAATATTAATAAAAAAAAACTAAACAAAACCAGCTACATTATCAATATTATCAAAGTAAAATAAATATTTCAAAGTATTAAAATTAAATCCAGCTCAGTCGTGGCGCAGGGGCACAAAGTGTGACTGTAAAATCGACTGGTTGTGAGTTCGATTCCCTCTCGAGGAAATGAAATATTTATTTACATTTATATTTTCATTTCTTCGCTCTGGTGTCGAAGCAAAACGCGGCGTTGAGTTCCGCCACTCAACACGCAATGTGTCCAGAACTCGGCAGAAAGTGGAGAACGGATTGTCTTGAACACTAAGTTCGCTCTGCCTACCCTGCTGTGTGCGGGATACAGCGTGAAGCTGATTAAAATTAAATGTGTTGTGCTATGTTTTTGCAAGTGCATGTGGTTATTAAAATAATACTCAAATACAATTAAAAATAATTTTATATTTTTTGTCTCTGGTTGTCTTCTGTCTTTCTATTTCCCGGAGCTAATGTCCAGAACAACTGAACTGATTTTTATTGGACTTTCAGTGATCGATTTTACTGATTTACCCGGGAAAAATCTTTTTACACACTTTCCTTGCGCGCGTACATAGATACTATATGAAATAACTAAACTCCTTTCTATATTAAATTCGAAAATTTTTGCAAGCAATATCAAATAAAATGCCAAAAAACTAAAACTACGAAAATTATTAAAATTATTAAATGTATAGCAACGGTATAGATAACCTAACCGAAATAACCGACCATTCTTTCCTTAATACTTAAATAATATTATGCTGATGCCACGCAGGGCCGAAACTTACACCACACCAAGAAATTAATGAAAGGAGACTGAAACTATTCCATACATTTTTGGGCCCAGAATGTAAAGAGATGAAAATGGTATGATTTCATAGATTTAGGTACATCATTCCCTTCCTGAAATCTATATAAATTTTGGCAATCTGAGAGCTGAGTTATTAGAGATTTGATAAAAGTGAGGTCAAGTTCGCAGCACAATTTCTTGAATATCAACTTCTATAAAATATGTGATTACTGAGTTGTTTAAGAATTAATGTTTATATTTATAAATAAAACACATTTTAATGAATATTTTATTCTTCTTCTTTTATTATTAAAATGTCATCTAAGAAGTGTCTAGGTGGAACTAAATTATTTTGGTAGCTAGCCCAACTAAGGTACCATATAATACTCATAACATGAGCACAGCAGCCTACCATTCGTCTTCCTACAATACAATTGCAGTATTTCATAGCAATAGCTTCCCTTCCATTACGAAAGCTGTAAACTAAAATGTAACAGAAATATATTTTCCTGCTTATATATCGGGATTATATCACACCTCTAGGTAACGAGGTTGTGGTGGTTTTCATCGTCTAAAGGTCGTCGGACGAGAGTATTGCAGTGTATTTACACAGCGATTAATATCCATAGCGTGGCGGTCGTAAGATCCAAAAGATTTCAGAGTCCAGTGGGGAAGCGAGGGTACAAAGTAGGCAGAGTCAAAATCCGAGAAAAACAAAGCAGTAGTCGTTGAAACTATCAAACAAACCGGAAAACACTCAAAACACATCGACACGAACGTAATGACAGAAGCAAATGTTTTTTTTATTTAATGGCCTGATTTTGCGATGACAAACAGGAGCAAAAATGCAAAAAATCATTAGACAATGTGTCATTGTCAATCAGCTGTCACATCTCTGATTTAAAATATGATTGATTTTAATCGATTAAGGATCTAAATCTTATTTTTTTCGTTTTTCTCCACTTTCAGTATGTCAATTAATTTATTATTGGCTATTCTAAAAATAAAAAGAAATTAGTAATCTTTTAGATCACATCTCAATTCTTTACGTTTAGGCCCAAAAGTTTCAGTCTCCCTTAACTAATCTACTACTCGAATAAGCGAAGAACCAAGCAAATTTATAAATTAATAATAAACAGAAAATATATAAAAATTAACAGTAGATCGAAAATGTATAAAAATTTACAAAATCGTCAACGTCGTTTGCCCGTTCGGTCGGTCATACCGTGCGGTTCGGAGGCTAGTTCATTTTGAATTAGTGATCTTCTTCAGTATTTATTAGAATGATGTACAGTAAAATATATTTTTTATCTAGGTGAAACGATAAAGGTGACTTTATATATATTTTGATAAGGATTGAATACGAAATTATAGAAAATACATTAACAATAATCCAAAAAAATAAATAAAAATAAAATGGTTACTATGGCTCAACCTTAAGACTCAACCTTAAGAGATAAACATATATCATAGTGGGCTTTTTAGATTTTTTAAAAGACAATAGTTTTGTAAAACAAAGTGTTTATATGTCTCATAAAGTTGAGTCAGTGCACGCCATGTAATCGTTCAGGAAGCTCATTTTGGGCGACCTTTTCTTAACACAACGTAATTCCTTGTTGCCTAGCAACGGTCGCTAAGCGACGGTTGTTATTAATGTGGCAGAATACATTACATGTCACATTGAAACGTATTTTAATATCTTAGTACATATCGCGGCCAGTCGTGGCGCAGCGGCACGAAATGTGACTGCAAAACCGACTGGTTGTGGGTTCGATCCCCACTCGAGGAGTTGTAATATTTACTTAAATTTATATTTCCATTTCATTGCTCTGGTGTCAAAGTTAAGCGCGGCGTTGAGTTCTGCCAATCGACACGCAATGCCTCCAGAATTCGGCAGAAAGTGGGGAATGGAGTGTCTTACTAACACTAGGCTCCCTCTGTCTACCCTGCTGTGTGCGGGATACAGTGTGAAGGAAAAAAAAAGAAAAAAAAGGTATATATCGAGAATATTACATATATGAGAAAAAAAAAGTAACCTATGTTCATCCGAAGACCCTCAAGTATCTCTATGTGAGTGTTTTATCACAATTGAATTAGCGGTTTAGACCTGATTGAGTAAAAGAGTCTGTCTTTTAGACAGACAGAGTTACTTTCGAATTTATAATATAGGTATGGAAATTTAAAAAAAAAACGCAGTTTCAAAAGAATTAAAGAAAAATTATAATCTTTAAGAATATACATATATGAAAATAACATGAATATTTATTATAATACAATAATAATAGTACTTAGGTAGGTACTAAGTATAAATTTTCATAGCATTTGCAGCAAGCAAATTTATCAATAATATCATCAAAGTTAATCATTTCAAATTTTTCTCTTTTGACACTTAAAAATGCTAGGTCACTTAGGCGAGCTTGTCGCATCGTTGAATTCTTTTAAATTAATTTTAATTTCCTGAATGAACGTTCGCAGCTAGCAATTGTTACTGAGATAGTCAGAAGTACTTGAAGTGCGACTCTCAGGTTTGGAAAAACATTTTCTCCTTACGAGATTATAAAAGTAAGCATATCTAATGGGGTTTTAGGTTCACCTTCTTTTCTACTGCGCAGTCACATATTTCGATAAAGAGTTCTATTCCATTGAAATCTGTATTGTAAAATTCACCCAAATTTTTACAACTATTTCCTTGTTTAATATTAATAAATTTTCAACGTCTAGTAGAAATCCAAATTTGAAATTAAGGTCACTTAATCGAGTAAATTGTGTCACATATTTCGATAAAGAGTTCTATTCCATTGAAATCTGTATTGTAGAATTCACCCAAATTTTTACAACTTTTTCCTTGTTTAATATTAATAAATTTTCAACGTCTAGTAGAAATCCAAAGTTGAAATTAAGGTCACTTAATCGAGTAAATTGTGTACCTTGTTGAATACGATCAAGAACGCTTTTCATAACACGAGAAATTTAACTTTCTGCAGAAAGACCAACATCTCTAGCTAATTCTCCGGGCATTTTACGGCGTATTCTTACACATTCTTTTGTATTAATATCCCATTTTTTACAAATAGACTTCGCCTTTTCTATTGCCTCTTCACAGAGATTTTCTCAAATTTCGTCTAGTTCAGTCGGTTAGGATTCAAGATCATGGAACGCTTCTCTAAAATTCATTTTAAGATCTTGTAATCTGAGTTGCACACGATTAATTCTCCTTAAGATTTCATACCAGAAATGAACTAAAGTTATGTAATTAAAAGTTAATAAATTTTGCAATAGAATTGAAGATTCACTTCTGCTGTCACTTGTAGTGGTAGTGTCATCTGTTATTTTTTTATAATAGATCTACTATTTTTTCTAGCCTATCGACGATAACGCTAACCGCTTGTATTATGGCACTCCATCGTGTTTCAGATTCACGTTTGACAGTTTTTGTTACAGCATTTTTTAATAATTCCCATCGTAACGATAGACATAAGAAAAAAAGATATATGTTTTTAATTATTCCAAAACATGTCACAACAGTTGGCTCTTGTTTAGCTGCAGTAACTCCTACTATATTCAATGAATGATTTTCACAATTTACAAACAATGCTTTATGATTTTTTTTCTATTATTTTTAGTTGAACGCCAGGTGACCTGCCATCACAGCAGCGTTATCGTAACATTGTGATCTGCAGTTTGTAAGGGAAATTTCATGGGAATTTAGTATATCTAAAATTGTATTTTGGATCGAGGCTGCTTTTTTGGCATGTATGTCGATAAAACCCAAAAAAGCTTCTTTTATAGAAACTTTTTTATTGATAAAATCAACGTCTACGTATCTAATGACTTGGGACATTTGTTCTCGATGAGAGATATCTGGAGTTGAATCAAGCAAAAGTCCATAATATTTATTTCTTTTGTTATCTTTTGTTACTTGAAGTCGAACTATAGATACCAGAAGAATTAAATTAATTCATTTTGTATCGTGGTGATAAATATGAGATAGTCTTTGGAGTTTCTGTGGTATGTCTAATATAATTTCCTAGTCGCGGATCGAACTGAGCTACAAGTCTGGGCAAAGATAGTAGGTTTTCTACGTTTGTACCATCTTTAAGTGCTAGTTTCAACATGGCCACGCAGAGGAAGATTTTTTTCTTTGAAAGACGAATTAAAGAAAAAAAGTATAGAATAAGTATGCTGGACTTAAAGCAAGTTTTATTTTTAATATCTATATATATATATATATATATATATGGAATTGGAAATTACAAAATATATTTTGAATGGTGTATATGAGAATGTCAATTATAATTTTTTGTAACTTGAGTTATATATTTGGATCTGATATATAAATAAATTCCAACAAATAGTGGCCATTCAATTAAGTCAGCTGATGTTGACACACGAATACTCGTATGGTAAATATTCATAATACGAGCTAAATTATTATAACTGACCACCGCACTCGGTGTATGTCAAATAACTCCTAAACAAGTTTTGGCACTGCGCCCGGTACGAGCTGCTTTGATATTTCACTTGGTTTCGACTAGCAAAACATTTATTATATATTTTTTTTGGGTATATTTCGTTACACAATATAAAACATAACCTCAACTTAACCTTCTCATTTATGTGAAGGACTATGTATAGATCTTGAAGTAATTTCTGCTAATAAATTCATGAGGGAGGTTATATGTATATGCATATTCATTTTTGCATAGATATACTCTATATTTATAATATGAAGTGTTTGTTTGGATGAACGCGCTAATCTCAGGAACTACTGGATCGAATTAAATTAAATCAGCTTCACGCTGTATCCCGCATACAGCAGGGTAGGCAGATGGAACCTAGTGTTAAGACACTCCGTTCCCCACTTTTCGCTAAGTTCTGAAGGTATTACGTATTGAGTGGTGGAACTCAACACGCTTTGCCACTACACCAGAGCAAAGAAATTAAAATATAAATGTGAATAAATGTTTCATTTCCTCGAGTGGGGATCGAACCCGCAACCAGCCGATTTTACAATCACATTTTGTGCCCCTGCGCCACGACTGGCCTCACTAGATCGAATTGCTTGTTTTTGTTTTGGATATTCCATTTATCTAATATAATAATTTATCTAATATAATAATATCTAATATAAAATTGACTTTAAAAAATAGGTCCCGCTGAGTTTCTTGCGCCGGTTCTTCTCAGGTCTGAGGCATTAATTTTAGTGAACTGGTGGTAAATTATTTGACGTTCAAAAAATGAAGCATGTAACTTCTTATTTTGAATAAAATTATTTGAATTTGAATTTGAATTTGAATCCAAAAAAGGTTAGGCTAGACTATACACTACGTTCATTGTTTCGATGTATCATCGTTATGTTCACTTAAACAAACGGGCGCAGCGACAGATAAAAGCTAGTTATAGACTCGCCGTCGCCGTTATGGTATAGCCGTTTGCAGTCAAACGCGATGGTGATTGCAGGTTGGATTTCCACTCGGGGGAATTAATTATTTTTATTTCCTCCCACTAGTAACAAGACAAAGCGCAAAGTGGGATACAAAGTGAAGTTAAAAAGCAAATCAAGCATATTATATAGAACAAGTGGTTAAAGCCACAATCGGAATACTAGCTATAAAAATAATTAACAGTTATTTTTGTATATTCTTAAACAGCCTGTGTATAGGTGAATAGAATGTGTTGATGTGCTTTTTGTAGTAAAAAATGTACAAAATGTTTTGCTAGTAATTTCGCATACAAAAATACACGTTGACATGATTTTATTTGCATCTCGATATTTTTACTGTATAATGTTGAATGTTATTTCTAAAGATAGATTTATTTTATCGATATTTCAAATATTATACAAATATCATGTAGATTGGATATATCATATTGTGTGTATTGGGTGGTAGATCGCAATGTTAAAAAAGCATGATAAAAATGTCCCCTAAATTGGAGTGAAAATCACAATCTTAGCATATATCTACCTACATATGTATATATATAGGTCGTCATAATATATCTTTAGGTTTTATTTCTTTTTTTATAGCTTCACGCTGTATCCCGCTTACAGCAGGATAGCCAGAAGGAGCCTAGGTTAAGGTACTATGTTAACTTCTCTCCGCCAAATTCTCGAGGAATTCTTTGTTGAATTGCTGAACTCAACGCCGGGCTTGGTCTTACTACCAGAGCGATGAAATGAAAATATTAAAAATGTGATTCCCTTGAGTGGGAATTGAATCCCCAACTTGTGTCAAAGCCTTTCTTTAGGTAACATACCATAACTAGTTTTCGCTTCGCCTGCTTGTTCAAGTGGAGATAGCAATCTTACATCGAAACAATTAACGTAGTGTATAGTATAGCCTAGCCTAACCTTTCTGAATAAATGGAATATCCGAACCAAAAAAAAATCAAGTCGACCCAGTAGTTCCTGAGATTAGCGCATTCGTCCAAACAAACATTTTATAGAGTATATTTATGCAAAAATGTAAGTATAGAAAGGTTCATAATACAAACTCTGAACGAAAACTTCCAACGTCCGACCAATCCGTGCGTGCGTTATTTGTGTTATCCTAACTCGAAAGATAAGCAAAAGTTTTCAGAGCGCAGCTTTACTGGATTTAAGCCTGTTTATCTTGGTGACAACGTGGTGCCAACCCGTAACAATCAAACAAAAAGAGACACTTTAAACAAAAGAAGCACTATCGGGGAATTTAAAGTATGTAGGTTAATCTAAACTTAGGTTGCCAAGTATTGGGGCCAGTGGAATATGTTTTGCATTATGAGAATATAATAGAGTGACCTATAAAATAGATAAAACTTTTTTTTATCACCCGACTGGGTAATGTTTTTCGTTTAATATTCTTCATTACCTCATATCTCCAGAACTGTTGAACGGATAAACATAATTGAGGTATCGTTAGATTCGTCTTAATAGCCCAAATATTCTTAAAATAGTCACAATAAAAAAAATAAACATGATGGCGCACTATGGCAAATGGTAGAACAACGGCAAACCAAAGTTCGTTTTTACTAAAGTCGTCACTGACGCACTTTTTTTTTTTTAATAGTATTATAGTGGAACTTTAATGTAATGAATTATTTTTTCGTGAATCTCATTTTGAATATGTTTTTTTTTTATTGTGAGAAATTTAATACGTAAGAATGTCTATTTCAGATTGTTCGCATCGATACTTCAAACATAATTTCCTTATAAAAATGTGCAAATAGGTATAAAATGTTATATATTTTTGAAAAGCCTATAGTATGTAGATTTTTAAACAATTATTATGTTGTGAATTTTGTGACTATATTTCAATAAAAAATATTAACAATAAGAGAAGAGAAAAAAGGTACGTGTTTAAAGTTCATCGAGACTTTTGACATTTACCGACGTCTCCCGACCGATATCTAGTTTAACAAATCGGTAGAGAAATGCTTGTGGTTAGACTATAGGTGTGTGATTTTTGATAAAAAATGAGGCCAGAGAGAGATGCAATGCCCTTAGAATGTTAATGCTAGGTACCTCTGTCTACCCTGCTATGTGCGGGATACAGCGTGACGTTCCTCACTTCCCGTCGAATTCTGGAGATATTGCGTGTTGAGGAGAACTTAACAACACGCTTGTCCCCATTACCTGAGTGAGGAATTAAAAATATTAAATATTTCATTATCTCGAGTCTGAATCGAATCCATAACCTATCATATTTACAGTTACATACTTGTGCTCCTACGCCATGACTGACCTCCATATCTATATATTGTACTTAACTTAAAACGCATAGTACAATGCTAGCATGACAAATCACCAAGTTGATGTAAGAGATGCTAGACACGTATCATATACGTATTACGTTAGCGTTAAGCGTGTACGTTGTAGTCACAGCAAAACCTCCGCTGTTAGTTACACTAGCTTTTAATCACAGCTTTAATGTATATTATTATTATGTAATTAAATAAAAAATAAATAAATCACCTTCACGCTGCCCGCATCACGTACACAGCAGGTTAGGCAGAGGAAACCTGTGTTAAGACACTCCGTTCCCCACTTTCTGTCGAATTCTGGAGGCATTGCGTGTTGGCAGAACTCAACGCCGCACTTAGCCTCGACACCAGAGCGAAGAAATGGAAATGGCGAAGAAATACATTTAAGTAAATGTTTCGTTTCCTCGAGTGGGGATCGAACCCACGACCAGTCTATTTTACAGTCACACTTCGTGCCGCTGCGCCACAACTAACCTATGGTATTATATAATTGTTACAGTATTATGGAGTATTTTTAGGGTTCCCTACGTCAAAAGGTAAAAACGGATCTCTTATAGAATCACTTTGGTTGTCGTCTATCAAAACTATTTATCTTGAGATTGCGCGGAGATAACGATCTAAAATTAATAACAGATATTTAGATCTATAGTCCCTTGAAGGATAGAAAACAAAAGAAATAATCAAATAAGTGTAAATTTATATTAATTTATTAGAAAAAAAATACAAACTTATAATTGTAGTTAATTTCAAACTAAAAAGTAAACAATTTATATAACAAAAAAAAAGATTTGCTTGTTAAACTGAAAAATTATTTCGTATCGAAAATCGTACAGAAATTGTAAACATGAGAAAATCGAATAAACGTACCCGCATACGAAGCGTAGTGGACAAAGTTTGATGACCGCGTAGCATGTGTGAACGTATCCACTACTCCGTTTTACATAACGAATCTGTATCTACTATTGAATTTTCATCTGAATACGGTGAATTTG
>DWLH01001524.1:0-12701 GCA_018249795.1 Heliconius telesiphe telesiphe | reverse complement strand
GATCGAACCCACAACCAGTCGCGCTAACACTTGTGTCCCTGCGCTACGACTGGTCTCAATAAAATATTATAATTAATGCAAATAGCCATTATGTAAATCTTACACACTCCATATATGACATATTTTCCATTTTTACCTATTTGTAGATAAAAAAAGTGATTTGTCCATCATGAGATGAGATTGGAAACATTAATTATATGCAATTGTGCCTGCCTGGCTACCTGTGTAGGTGTTTTCCAGTACGTATACTTACAGCTAAATATTTTTATAAAATTCCCTATCTCTAACGTTTTGTCATAGGAGATGGACAGCTAATAATAATATTTTTTTTAGTCCTACGATTCACGCAATGTGGAGGCCACAGTGGAATATAACCCAAGTGTTTTGATGGTCATATGAGCATGCTGTTATGACTATATCATGTACACAATAGGTTGTTGCACATTTAGGTGTAGATTTTTGCCAAAGCCATAAGTCTTTATAGTTTTACTGCAGTACAGACAACCCCAAACATTATTTAATGGATCTTTAATATTTTCATGATAATCCAGTAATTTGACATCAACAATAATCATTAAAAATTTAGTAACCTACCACTAAGATATAATATTTTAAATTGATAAGATCTTAAATTGTTATCAATGAAGATGGTT
Organism: Heliconius telesiphe telesiphe; assembly: GCA_018249795.1. Classification (NCBI taxonomy): domain Eukaryota; kingdom Metazoa; phylum Arthropoda; class Insecta; order Lepidoptera; family Nymphalidae; genus Heliconius; species Heliconius telesiphe. The sequence goes on along the minus strand of DWLH01001524.1, from coordinate 12,048 downwards.
AAACACATGAGCCATATAAGGGCACTTCATAGTAAACTGCAAAGTTCTAATGTCATAATGCAAATAGTTATTTGAGGCCAGTCGTAGCGCAGGCAGGCACAAAGTATGACTGTAAAATCGACTGGTTGTGGGTTCTATGCCCACTCGAGGAAATTAAATATTTGTTTACATTTATATTTTCATTTATTTTGAAATAGTTATTTTTACCAGAACCATATGTTGATCCTTTCATTGGAATAAAATGAATCAAAATATATTAAAATTACTTTAATTATATACAAATTGAGAAATACCTTAGTTATGTATGGTAAACTTGGGTTAAATAGCCATCTCTTAATTAATACAAAAAGGTTTTGATGTGTCTAGGAAACAATAAAAATATTTTTTTTTAGAAAAATGATTTATTCACAGTCTTTTGTAACAATTTTTATGCAAAGTTTTTGTATTTATATTTTTTATATTTGTTAATATTGTGATCGAGGTTTTATCTATAAATGTCAATAACTTATTTATTCAGTGTTTTTTTTCTTAAATTCCTTAAGATAGGAACATGTCTAAATTTGTATTAATTACAGTACTGACATCACACACAAAACATCAACTATATTAAATGCAAAAGTTGATATTATTAGTAACAGTAAGTTATGAAATAACCATGCTACTTTAATATAATATTATCTTTGAGGTGGTGGACTTGGCTTTGGCATTTTACCTAAGAGACTTTGAATTTCCTTTTTTTCATCATAGCTTTTCCACATTTCATATAAATTTATTATTGATCTCACTATTTCTTGAATCTGGAAAAGTAAAAAAAATATATACTATAAATTTATTATAGTGAGTATTATGGCTCTAATAGTACGGCATCTGACTACACAAGCAACGGTTCTGGATTTGATTCACACTATAGGGCATGATTTATTCTAATTTCCTCACTCTGAAAACAACAAACAAAGAGTGGTGTTGAGCTCTGCCTAATGTCTCTCTAATCAAATCTGCAATGTCTCAATTTTTAGAAAGACTGTTGGGAAGAGTGTCTTAACAATTGGTTCCCTCTGCCTACCCAGCATGAAGCTGAAACAATTGTTAGCATTTTTCAGAATTTGAGACATTGTATGCTGTTGTTTTTCCTAAAGATGGGAAATGAAAATAATTTAATCTAAAATCATGATTAAATTTAAAACCATCACATTTGCAGTCAAATATTGTGCTGAGGTCATCTAAATGTACTAAAAAACAAAGATAATTTTAAAAAAAATGGGGCCAGTCGTGGTGCAGCAGCACAAAGTGTGACTGTAAAATCGACTGGTTGTGGGTTCGATCCCCACTCGAGGAGATGAAATATTTACTAAAATTTATATTTTCATTTCTTCGCTTTGGTGTTGAGGCTAAGCGCGGGGTTGAGTTCTGCCACTCAACATGCAATGCCTCCAGAATTCGGTAGAAAGTGAGGAACGGAGTGTCTTAGCACTAGGTTCCCTCTGCCTACCCTGCTGTGTGCGGGATACAGTGTGAAGCTGATTCAATTTAAATTACAATTTTAAAATTTTTACAAATTACATTTCCCAATGGAAGATTAAACCTACAGCCATTGTGTTTACAAATACTCTGGCCGGGTTACCACACACACACAACAATCTTAAAATCTATCTCTCTTGACTTACCTTATCCATATCCACATTCAATTCAGCAAACCATGGTTTTAAATTTTCTTTACCCAGCATAACACATGCTATATGAAGAGCACTAATGGCAATCTAAAAAAAAAACATAAATAAACATTTACTCAAGTAAACATTATAGTTATGAAATAAGGACTAATAATATTCAGTCACTACCTGATATGGTGGATACAATAAACTGACATCTGTTCTTAAAGAGTCATTTACAATTCTCCAGGCATAAGTCAGTAGTTGATCATCTTGACCTATATCTTGTACAAATAGTAATAGTGGTCTATATGGCTGATAGACAATTAGACAGCAATCCAAATTTTCAAGTAAATAAAATTCACATTCTAAAATATGATTTGTTCTATATGGAAATTCTTGTTGACCATATGCATAGCTAAACTTATTTTTTATTACTGTCTGGCAAGTTGTTATGAGCCTAGAATTAGAAATTACACCGAATTCTTCCACTTTCGATGCAAGAAATACGCAAGTAGGCGCTAAAAGCAATGGATCTATGCATTTTAAAGAGTTTCGAGCATAAAATCTTTTAAAATACACCGTAGCCGTAGCAATAACTTGTTGTCTTAATTTTAACTGCTCGCCTAATATTTGTATAATACTAGCAAAAAAGTTAAATATTTTTTGATATTCTTCTTCACTCAGCTTAGCTAAATCGTGTTGACGATCCCGAATAAGGTCCTGTTTATCCAATAACCACTGTTGATGATGTGAACTTTGCCAAAAATTGCCAGCCATTTTAAAAAATGTTTATTGTTTTTATTATCAAATCATGTGGATTTATATTTCCCCAGATTTTTTTTAGAGATTCGAAATAAAAAATAAATCTAAAACACCTTTAAATAACAATTAACATTTAACAGTTTTGACATATACTTGGTGACATATTTGACATGAAAATTCATATTTGATTAAACCTTATTATACCCTATTCACGAACGCATGAGATAAAAGGTAACCACGTCAAAAAATATCGTTTTACAGATCACGGGATTATGGGGTTATATATTATTTAAAAAACATATATATCTATGGATGTATGGAAGCAATTATTATAATATTATCTTAGTATACGACTAAATACCGGTAAAGCGGGGAGAATTTTTTTTTACAAAATTAACTTTTTTTATATTATAATATCTAATTATTTTCGTTAATAAATTCCAAAATACAGTTATGGAAAAGTAAAATAAATGCAAAATGTATGTTCAGTTTGAATGTCGTCGTTTCAATTGCATTCATTTGTACTAAAGAAAAGTTATACGTTTTTTATATGATGACGTGACAAAAAGTCACTTTTATTATTTTGTGATCAATTAGGATCAAATGATAAGTATTAATGTAATTATGATTTAAATTTGTGGATATCGATGAAATAATTTTTATAGTTATATTTTCAACTTTTATAAAATTGCACAATGTTTACTTGTATAGTAGGTAAAAAAAAGTAATTAAGTTAAAAGAAACAAATACAATAATATAAAATAAAGATTGTTTGTTTTCTTATTAACACCAGGAACATTTAAACTCAAAATTTTAAAATATTTCTATTCACCCCATTAAACGTTCTATACACACTTTAAATTATTTTCTTCGCTTTCTATAATAATTTTTAAATATGTGACATGTAAAAACACCCAAAAGCCAATTTCTTCTCAAACTTGAGACACATTATAAAAATAAACTACATACTGTAATTATGTCGGAAGAACATTTCACACACACGCACACACACACGCACGCACGCACGCATGCACGCACGCACACACACACACACACACACACGCACACACACGCACACACACACTCACACAACATTTTATTTATTTATTTTATTTTATTTTTAATATATAAATATAATATTTGATGTAATTATTGTTTTTTAACTTATTTTAACTTATTTTGTACTATTTCTGGAGAGGGGCGTTAATGATTACAATACAGTTTTTAACTTAAGTAGTCATTATCGAACTTTAACTATGTATCACTCTATTAATTTCCAATAAATTATTATTATTATTATTATTATATTAAAATATTTTGTCATCCGTCAGATTATATCCATCATTTTCCCTATCGGTCAGCCTGTTGATACGAGAGTACTGTTTTCAGATATTTTCATTGTCTTTTCGTGATACCGTGGTTATTTTTGTTTTTTTTTAATTATTTTTCTTGTTTGTTTTCTGGTTATTTTGTTTTTGTTATATCTTGCATTGTTTTAGTTTTTTGATGTTTTCATGCTTTAAAACATGAGTAAATCTGGACCAAGCAACACTTGCACTTTTTCTTTACCCAAGAAAAAGCGATCAAAGAAATGTCCCTACATTAAATAAATAGAAATAAAAAAATACATTAAAGTTTGAAAAACAGAATTTCTTAGTTTATATTTTGTCTCATGCCATATGACAGTTCTCCTAAAATTGTTATTTTTGACCAAAAAATATGTTCTTTTAAACGTTATAAGTTTACTGTGAGATTTTACATATATTTAGCTTGGATATTATAATGCACGTTTATTTGTTTAAAAAAAATTTAATTGCTAAAAATGTGTTGATATGGGCAATGACAATTGTGTAGAATAATGATAAGCATCTGACGGAAAATGATGCTGTGGTACCAACAATGATATATATATGTAAATAATTTAAATTATATACTTATTTACTTACCTCCACGCTGTATTACTAGTGGTGAAGTCAAAGAGAACGGAGCGCCAAACGCTACAAGTTTCTATATACCTCGTCATCAACTTCATACATACCCTCCGAGGCGTCCTCATGGTTTTTACGTGACCTGTTCCGAAGCTCGACCGAGGTCTCTCCCTACCTTTCTGAAAGAAATATTTATGACTTATCCGTCATAAATTTTTTTTGCTATTGAAACTAGAAGTTTTAAAATCTATTGATCCGAGAGGAATAAGTGCTTCCTGTGAAACAGGAAATGGAAATGTTGAAATATGTTCTGCCAATATATTCAAGAATTATATGGGTAAAGGACAGAAATATGTGTTAAATGAGAACGAGGTTTTTTAAAAAAATACGGCAAATGATGGGATGATGAAGTGGAAGACACTGTAAAGAAACAGAAGAAAGCATGTTAGGATCGTAAGGCCTCAGATATTTTTTTTTTTTAAAAAAAAGGAAATCTTACAATAAAAAGGAAAAAAGGAAATCATACGATAGTACTAATAAAGATGAAGCGTGAAAATTTTGAGGAAGAAAGGGATAAAATATTAAGGAGCAACTTCCGGGAAAATACAAAACATTTTTGACGAGATTTTAGTAATTCCCAAGGTTGTTTACTAACTTGCCACATATTTTACAGCGGTGAGCAGAATTTACAAAGACATGTATATATAGATACAGTTTTGATATTGCAGGGGTCGAAATTGACATACAAGAAGTTGAAAATGTTATACGAAGATTAAAATGTGGTAAGCAGCGGGAGCAGATGGAGTTATGGCCACGTTTCTTGGACTTGTTCTAGTTTTTGTGCAACATACGCTGCAAAATAGAGGAGGTCCTGGACGATTATCAGTCCCAAGCGAAGTGCAGGTATCATGCCTTTCTTATATAAGCAAAGATTCACAGAGATACTGCAATCTAGAAGGCTATCGATTTTAATAACTACTAAAACATTAACAAGGAGAATGAAGGAGAGATTCGAATGTCTGCTATATGTGAGGCCCGTAGACCTGAAAAAATCGGCTTTAGAGGAAGTTTGATCTGTTTTATTTTTAAAAGTGCTTAGTTGCTGTTTATATTTATTCTTTTGTAATATTTAAAAACAATTAAAAAGGTTGGATATTATTGGCCCTAAACCAAGAATTTTTTTTAACATCCCCGGTTCAATATAAGCAGACTCTTGTTGCTAAGTCTGTTTATAAAGATCACTCACGAATAAGGTTGCACCATGCCAGCTTAGTTGTTCAATTTGTAATTAAATAGCTGTCTCCAAGAAGTGACACAAAGTGACATGCGAGTGAAATTTCCTTCTTAAAGAAAGTTCCTCAATACTTTAAAAGGAGGACCATCGTTAGATCGCGTTTGATGTAGTCAATACACGATTTGGAAGCTCTGTGTTTAAATTCTATTTTCCATTGTTATCAATTGCATTTCATATTAATTTTTGTTTCATAATTATTAGTATTAGTTTTTAGAGTATTGTAAATAATAGTTGAGTAACTTATGTGTCATATTTGACAGGAAGAATGGATATTAGGCCAGAACCGGATCCGCCTGATCCGGGCGAAATTTTTTACACTGCCGATACCGATATTCCATCTCCGAATTCAAGTTCTAGAAAACGTCACAGTATCAACCAAAATGTAGGTTCACTCAAAATGATAATTATTGATCCTCCTGCTGCGATCCCTTCGATCCAAACTATTCATATCAACCCTTCCTTTGATGATCTCCTTAATTTTTATCACGACTCCGATTCTGGCCCTTATATAGTACACGTCTCTCGACTTGAAACAAAGCCTTTAGCAGGTCTATCTATGAAGGCTCTCAAATTTGGTAAGTTTCTTTATAAAAATAATATTGAAAACATTAATAAAGAAGGTGTTAAAAGCATGGGTCGTAATAAAATTAGTATTGAGTGTTTATCTGCTGATGCGGTCAATAAATTTATGCTAAATCCTCTCTTAACCACTCACAAATACAAGGCTTTTATCCCTACTTTTGGCATTACACGTATGGGATTGGTGCGGGACGTGCCGATAGAATGGTCCATGCAAGCTTTCACTGAAAGCTTGGAACTTCCGTCAGGATGTGGTCCTGTTTTAAAAGCAAGAAGAATAAATCGCAAACAGGTTGTTGATGGGACTACTAGTACCTACAAAATCTGTAGTCTTAACTTTTAGAGGTCAAGTATTGTCTAAAAAAATATTCTTATTTTATAATGCTCTGAATGTTGAACTTTATAATTTACTGACTATTCAGTGTCATAACTGTTGTAGATTTGGTCACGCTAAAAACATCTGCTGATCAGAGCCAAGATGTTTTAAATGTTCCTAGGCTCACTCTAGTGAATCTTGCTTAATCTCTGGTCATAATATTACTTGTCTGGCAACCATTCCGAAATAGACCAAACCTGTCCAGAACACACAAGACGGCGTTTAATTAAAAGTGCAATGTCGCAAGAAAATATTTCTCTTTCACAGGCCTCTGCTCAGTTTCCTCCGCTTCCTCGAGCTTCCTCAAGCCTTAAGCTCAGGTAGCAAAACATCTAGCCTCACACATCGCTCCTCCACCTACTCAGTCCTCTGTTGAAAGTTCATCTACCTCCAACAATCATTCTCACACCTCATATAAAAAAACAGTCATCGAATCTGCTCGTCCTCATTCCCCAAGTCCACTTAGCTATGACAAAGTAGCTCATCAAAATATCATCTCTTTAGATTCATCTGCTCTTGGTAATGGTTGTGCCATTAATACTTCCTCATCTCATTCTCCATCTACTGAACAACTCTTGCTTACTCTTTTACTCATTTTAACAAATGATTTGTCTCCCATTCATAGTATTAATAATCAACCGAACAATGCAGCTCCTATTACCTTTAACGCCCCTTCATCCTCCATTACTCTTGCTCATGGACACAGTAAAAATAATTCAGTGGAACTGTAAAAGCCTCTTTCAGAGGAAACCTGAAGTTATTCACCTGATTCAAGAACATAGCCCTGTTATACTTGCCATCTTTGAAACCTGGTTGAAGCCTGGTGTATGATTTCGTGTGCCAGGTTTCTCTTGTTTGAGGGATGACATGAATGATGGGTATGCAGGTAGTGCATTTTTAATTAATCGCTTGTTTCCTTTTTCACGCGTATCCCTTCCTTCTCATAGCCCCAATTTTAATGTTGTTGCAGTTAAAGCCTTTGATATAACTTTTGTTTCGTTTTATACTCCCCATCCTGATTCTTCTCTAGGTGCAGATATTCAGTCTATTTTATCAAATCTACCCCGGCCACTCATCGTCCTGGGCGACTTTAATTCCCACCACACGGCGTGGGGCTGCCATTATTGTGACAGTTACAGTTATTGGACATTTTGGATGATGCAAATGTCTGTTTTGTTAACGATGATTCGCCAACTCGCAGAGTTTATCCTCATCAAAATCCTAAGAGTGCAGTTGATTTGACCCTTTGTTCTCCTTGTTTGGCTCCTTCCCTTAATTGGGAAGTTCTCTCATCTTCTTTCGGCAGTGATCATCTTCCCATTATTGTTTCTTTGCGCAATAAATCATCCCCTCCTTCCGCTCCAACCTCTCTGTTGCCTTACCGGTTGAATAGAGCCAATTGGTTGGAGTTTTCGTTATTTGTTTATTCCCATCTCCGCAGTTTTCCCAATATTAATACAGATAATTCTTTGGCTTGCTACGAACATTTTATTAATATTTTATACTCTGCAGCTGATTCTAATATTCCTCGTAAACAGAATGGGTGTAAATTATTATCATCTCCTCCTTGGTAGGACGAAGAATGCACTGCTGCTATTAAAATTCGTAAAGCTGCTGAATGGAAATATATCCAGTGTATGACCCCCTTAAATTTTATAATTTACAAGAAAAAAGCAGCCCAAACTAAAAACAAAAAGAAAAAGAATTGGCTTCGGTTTTGTCAGTCCTTACACCCTCGCACTCCATCTTCTACAGGTTGGTAATATATAAAAATATTCCATTCCTCCATTACTGATTTTCTGTGTAACATATCGTCCAATGATTCTTCTTGGTTAAAAAAAATTACGTGTAGTCTAGCTCCTCCTTTTGTACATAACTTCGATTGCTTTAACTCTCCCCTTCCATCGGAGATTAATGTGATGGATATCCCCTTTTCTATTAATGAGCTTCAATGTGCTTTGAATGGCTTATCTGACTCTTTCCCTGATGTAGATGGTATCCCTTATTCGTTCCTTATAAATATTAGTATTCCTGCAAAAAATATATATCTTTCTATTGTTAATTCTTTTTTAGAATCCGGTTATGTTCCTTCATCCTGGAAAAGTCAAATTATTATTCCAATCTTAAAACCTGGGAAAGATCCCAAAGAATCTTCTTCTTACCGTCTTATTGCCTTATATTCCACGGTGTGTAAAGTCATGGAGCGCTTAGTAAAAAATAGACTTGACTGGATACTGGAAAATAGGGAATTACTTTCTAAGTCCCAATTTGGATTTAGGAAAGGTCTTGGTACAATTGATAGCCTTAGTGTTCTCACCTCAGAAATCTGCCTAAGCTTTGCAAAGGACGAATATCTGATGGGTGTTTTTTTGGATATCAGTTCCGCATACGATAGCGTCATACTTTCTAATCTTAAAATTAAAATGCTTAGACTTGATCTCCCTCCTAAATTATCTCAATTCATTTTTAATCTTTTTATCGGCAGGTCCATTCAAGTCAGGCATCAAGGCAACCTTCTTCCTCCTAGATCTCTCTGGAATGGCCTTCCTCGGGGCTCTGTGCTGAGCCCTCTATTATTCAGCTTTTATACTTATGATTTAGATAAATCGGTGGATAGTTTTTGCAATATTTTGCAATATGCAGATGATATTGTGTTGCATTTTAGTTCAAAAAACATTGATGAAATTGTAAGTAGACTCAATTCTGCTTTATACTATTTAGGTGAATGGCTAACTATGCATGGATTATCATTGTCGGTCCCTAAAAGTAGTGTGGTCATTATCACTTGTAAAAGACGTATCCCTGATATCATTATTTTCTACGACAATCAAAGAGTTCCGGTTCTTAATTGCGTCAAGTTCTTGGGTGTGCTTCTAGATACAAAACTGTCTGGTTCTCCTCATATCGAATATGTGTCCAATAAGTGTGAAAAAAATCTCCAAATTTTACGTGCAGTATCAGAGGTTTGGTGAGGTTCCCATCAATTTACGTTAAAATTGTTATATAACGCCATTATTCGTAGCCATTTTGATTATGCTATATTTTTGTTCTTTAAACAAATTAGATAAAATTAATTATAAGGCTCTAAGGATCATATTAGATGCTATGAAGTCATCCTCCACAAACGCCATGCAAGTGGAATGTGTTGATCCTCCGCTCCACCTTCGTCGTCAATATCTTTCCGATCGCTTTATATCTAAAGTGGTGCAGTCTTCTTCTCATCCTTTGATTAATTGTCTTCATCGTCTGTCACGTGCCATCAAGTCCCCACGCCATTTTTCTTGCATTTGAAAAAGTTTTCTTAAGTTTTCTTCCCTTTCAACTTGTATTTTCACTTCGCTTCGAATTGCTTGCTTAAGTGCTTAACAATCTTTGTTGCAAAATCCTTTCCGTAGCAAATCTAATTTTCACCTTGTATTCAAAATTAGGGAAGCTTTGTATCGATGCCACGTACAAGGGGTACTCTTATCGTTGGCATGGATCCCGAGCCACTCTGATATTACAGATAATGACATAGTCGATTCCCATGCCAAATCTGCAGTGTCCTCTGGGCCCGTAACTCGTAATTTTATTTATTCCCAATACCTACTGTCTTTGTCAAAATTTTATTAATAATCTTCATGGAATTGTTTTTGGAATAAATCCGTATTAATAAAAGGTAAATATTACGCTTCTATCCAACCGGAAGTTCCAACCTTTCCGTGGTTTTCTCGCTATAGGCGTGCCAATAGAATTGAAACATCTACTATTTGTAGACTTCGCCTCAGCCACGCGTGTACGCCTCTACATCTAGCTAAGTTAAGAGTTAAAGATAATTATATTTGTGAGTGTGGTTTGGAGGAAGGTTTTACGGATCACATTGTATTTATTTGCCCAAAACTTAATTAGTCTCTACATGACATCCTTCCTCTTAACGTACAGCGTCCTGTTAATGTAAAATGTATATTAGCTTTATTTTTTAGTCCTTTTATTAAAATGTTGGTGAAGTTTATTGTAGATTAAGTTATAGTTGTTAAGATTTCATTGCATACTTATTTTCAATACGGTTTTCTTTAGTTATTTATTTTCTTTTGTATATTACTAATATAGCGTTTGTTTGTTTTAGTGTTTGATCTAGTCTATCCGCTACTATATCTGTATCAGTTCATAATATCCTTCCAAATTTACTGCTTCATATCATTCGTGTTTTTTCTGCTATACGTGACACTGGCAGATTATTTTGCGCTTGTCATCGCAAAATCAGGCCATTAAATAAAAAATAAATAAAGGAGGACCAGAGCCTGTTTGCATTTGAAAGAAACGGAGAAAATTATTGCTGCTGGTAACAGAATGGTGGAAAACACGGTGGTGCCGTGTGATCCCGGCCTAGAATAGGATCATCCTGGTACTGGTGGTGTCGTAAGAGGCGACTAAAGTACGTGTGGTAGAGTCATGATGCCAGCAATGGCAACACGCATGGGCAGACTCGACCGGATCATTACCACCCCCGGCATTCAAAACCGGCGTGAAGTAGTGGCATTACCTCGAGGATTTATGGATTTGTTCAAGAGAAGAATATATAACTTTCATTATCTTTTTCACTAAATATGGTCAAGCTTACCATCTTCGTGTCTGCACAGCTTTAAGTGTACTACAAGCCTTATTACAATACAGTACCTGCTCAATACTCACCATGGTATACCTATGACTATTATTACTGACTATGGGACTGAATTCACTAACCAGTTATTTATGGAATTTATCCGGCTTAATAAAAATTTACCACCACCGAGCTAGCTCATACGCTAGACTTGCTAGTCGGCAAAAGACTGTCCCACGATATACTCATCACACTGTACCGAGCCGACTTACCAATTTATATTTACCCTTCTAAAAAACGTGGCCCCACAGCAATGTCGCGACTAAAACTAGTTCCTAAAACAGCTAATTTGTTACAGGACTCTCTTTATGATAACTCTACCAATGACTCAATTTCAGGAAATAAAACTCGAGAGCCTTAACGATGGCCCAGGACTATTACCTTTCAAGCTCGTATCCATAAAACTAACTACGTACCATCATATATTTATACAGTATGTAAAATTGGAATGTAATATCGATACTAATATTCATTCATTAGGGACTGCTGCAACTGCTTGACTGTAAGAAATTCAAATTAACTACCTTGCTAATAAGCTTGGCAATATTATAAAACAATAACATTCTTTACAGTCTACTAGATTTTAAAAAATATATTTATATTGGACCTTGAATAAGTTCTGTTTTTTTTTTGTTTAAAAAAAATAAATAAAATATAATGCCTACAATGACATTACTCAAAGTGTTGTCCGTCATTAGAGACCACTTTCTCCCATCTCTCTGGTAGCAATTGAATTCCCCGTCGGAAAAACGACTCATCTTTCGAGGCAATCCAGGAATCAAGCCATTTTTCGGCTTCTTCAAAAGAATGGAAGCGCT
>DWLH01001523.1:0-12701 GCA_018249795.1 Heliconius telesiphe telesiphe | reverse complement strand
AATGAAATGGAAATAAACGAAAAAAACATAAAGGAATATCAAAAACAGAATGCTTTCGAAATGGCGCATGCAAATAAGACAGTGTGAGTTATTGTAATTTTATTTAAGACGTGTTTTAACTAAAAAAAATTGTACTGAATATCATAATAGTGACGTCAAAAGATCTTATATATTTATTTAATCTGTAATTTAAAAACTATACTTATATTACAATACTTATTTAGAAAATGTATAAAAATTTAAACGCAGCGGGACTCGAATCCTCGCCTCCTGGAAACCGACCAGGCGCTTTGACCACTAAGCTATGCCTTAGTGGTCATAGCGCCTGGTCGGTTTCCAGGATATTCCAAGCCATAAGCGTTCTAATCAAGCTACGTCGAAATTTTTATACTTATGTATGTTGTTAGCATCTTAAGGGAGATTTTTACAAATATAATTACAAGGAATTAAAAGAGAATGCTATTTATTAAATATTAAAAATGTTTCATGTTAAAATTATTTAATAAATAGCATTTTCTCTTTCCAGACCATAATTATTAATTAAGTATTATTCTTTCATTAGTGTGGAATAACACTTAAAACTACTTAAAAAAATGTTAAAACTATACTTATATTATTCGTTTATAGTGATCGTTTAATTACTTTAATTGTTTAGTTATAAATTAACATAATTATAATAATAATAATAAAACTCTTTATTTCACACCAAAATAACAATACAATACAAGAGCTTATAGAATAAAATGTGAAAAGGCGGCCTTATCACTAGAAGTGATCTCTTCCAGGCAACCGAATTGTAGGAATAGATCGAGAGGAGCGGGCGTAACATAGTTACCTAATATTTAGGTACGTGGTGGCGTAGGGGCACAAGCGTGCGACTGTAAACGCTACAGGTTTTGGGCTCGATTCCCACTCTAGGAAATGAAATATTTAATATCTTTATTAATTCACTCTGGTAACGAGGCAAAAGCACGGCTGTGAGTTCCACCACTCAACACGCAATGCCTTCAGAATAAGACGAACAGTGGGAAAGTAGTGTCTTAACATTAAGTTCCCAGATTCAGAACACTACGTTCCAGGAGCGTAAAGTGAAAACAAGAATAGAATTAATCACTGAAACTATACAATATATGCATAATAAGTCGTTTTATTATTTTCATACGAAAAAAACCTATACTTTTATTATATTGGTTTCTAATATTCCTTTTGTCATTTATTTTTATTAAAATAATTGAAACATTGAACAATGACGTAAAAAGATAGATTCATTCTCATTATTTATTATTTCATCTGTGTTCTATAAATTTCTTTTCGACTATACAGACTACAAAACTTTTTAAATAATCTTACATAGGTTAGATATGCAAAATAGAAAGAAATTATTAGAAAAAAAACAAGCAAAACAAGATAAAAATTATGAGGACTTAATGAGTAACTTACTAATAGAAGAAGAGAAGAAAATTATGGTAAAATGTCTTTATTACTGTTTAAAAAAAAAAAAATTTGCTTCACGCTGTATCCCGCACACAGCAGGGTAGGCAGAGGGAACCTAGTGTTAAGACACTCCGTTCCCCACTTTCTGCCGAATTTTGGAGGCATTGCGTGTTGAGTGGCAGAACTCAACGCCGCGCTTAGCCTCGACACCAGAGCGAAGAAATGGAAATATAAATTTTAAGTAAATATTTCATCTCCTCGAGTGGGGATCGAACCCACAACCAGTCGGTGTTACAGTCACACTTTGTGCCACTGCGCCACGACTGGCCTCAATACTTATAAAGTTCCAATTGTATATTACTGTTTATATTATCTTTATTTTATTTCATACATAGGTGATACGGACATAAATATAATTATATCCATTTTATTTGTAATTATATTTATATTGGTAATTAATGATACTGTTGCAACGGCTAATAATATCACTAAACACTTAAGAGGACAGTGAACACAGACAACATAAGTCATAATTACAAATGTGAATTTAAATTATCTTAGCGTATTTTTTTTTTAGCTTCATGCTGTATCCCGCACACAGCAGGGAAGGCGGAGGGAACCTAGTGTTAAGACACTCCGCGCCCCATTTTCGGCCTAATCTTTTTTGTTTTTCCTCGATACCAGAGCGGAGAAATGAAAATATAAATTTGAAAAATATTTAATTTCCTTGAGTGGGAATCAGACCTACAACCAGTCGCGTTAGCTTTCAGACAATTTTGACCCTGCGCCATCTAGCGTCGTTACTTTAAATTTTCTTATCAAATAATAAAAGTCTAATCTCTTTTCTTGCAAATCTCCATTCTTAAATATTTATATTGAACTTCAAATCAATTCAATTCTTTAATTAAGATATAATTATCGAATAAATGTAAAGCATCCCTCCTGTGTAGGTAGTTATATACAGGGTGGAAGTGTCAGCGCTCCTTTTACGGGACAGCATATAGGGTAAAATATTTTAAACCCATACCTAAAGAAATTAAACAAGATACCTCAACAGCTTAGACGTAGGATTTTTTTTTCACTACACAATGTTTATACATACCTGTATTTCGTGTGACGAAATTACGCATAGACCAATGACGTAAATACATACTGCTACAAAAATACTACTAGAGGTTAAACAACTTTGAACTTTGCCATCAATACCTACGACTCGGATGTAGCAGCTGGAATGATCCAGCACGAACCTTTTCAATATGGTATTGAAAAAAAATTTTAGATGGAGAACATAGCATTGCATAGAAAAAGCGTAAAAGAATATGAAGGTATAAATAAAAAAATAAAAGAATTAAAAGCTCTAACGGAACAGGAAGACGAGAGAAAACGAGCTATCTGGCACAATTACCAGGAGAGAGTCAATTATAAGAATCAAATTATTGTTGATGAGGTAAAATGAAAAAATAAAATAACAAATTTTTAAAAAATAATTATATTAATTCAAAATATATTCATATTTTTAGATTCATAAAAATAAAGCAAATCTTCTACAGTACCGAAAAGTTTATGAAAATATAAAAAATCTAAATGAAGAGAAAGATAAAATGTACAACGATTTTGTAGACAAGGGCGTCGAACTTTTGCAAGAGAGGTACCGTATCTAATTATGATATACTGAGTACTATGATATAATTGGTTTAGTTCCTAACGTTTTTATTTTAAAAATCATTGTTACTTCCACACTTAGGAAAGAAAAATACTTATTTAGAAAACGTATAAAAATTTAAACGTAGCGGGACTCGAACCCGCGCCTCCTGGAACCTGGTCAGTTTCCAGGAGGCGCGGGTTCGAGTCCCGCTACGTTCAAATTTGTATACGTTTTCTAGATAAGTATTTTACTTTTTATTAGAAAATAGTACAAAAAATGTTTTTCAAATAAAAGTTTTCTATTGATGTTTATATTTTATAGATTGAAACTAAAAGAAGAAAAAGAAATTAAAAATAAAACATCGCAGTGCAACATAAGGAAATTACTGGATGAAGAAAATAAAATATTAGCTAAGGTCAACAATAAAATTTCTTCAAAAAATAAAGTTATTTGCGAATGCCATAAACAAGCGTTAATTGACAAAGAATCTTTTAAAACAAAACGAAAAAATGGTATGTTGTTGTTTCTTTTTTATTTAACTTAAGTAGAAAAATAAATTTACTTTTATATAGTTTAAAGAGTATATTTAATTAACTTAATCGATCAATCAGCTTCACGCTGTATCCCGCACACAGCAGGGTAGGCAGAGGGAAACTAGTGTACCTAAGACACTCCGTTCCCCACTTTCTGCCGAATTCTGGACGCATTGCGTGTTAAGTGGCAGAACTCAACGCCGCGCTTTTCCTCGACACCAGAGCAAAGAAATGGAAATATAAATTTAAGTAAATATTTCATCTCCTCGAGTGGGGATCGAACCCACAACCAGTCGGTTATACGGCCACCGCCAGTCCAGTCAGCCACGGCCACTCGGCCACGACTGGCCTTTACAGCCATTTAATGAACTGAGTGAATTTATATTTATTTTGTAGACACAAGTGGTCCATTATTTTTGAAAGTAGAAAATATATTATCGGAAAATCTTTTAAAACCTGAAGAAAAATCTTTCAAGAACTCGTTGCAAAATTCGCATGCGTACTTTGCAGAGCGCGCAGCGGACACTCTACAACAATGTCGTTACAAGAATATGGCGCTTAAAGTCCTACATGTAAGTAATAAATTAAAATTTAAAAATTAATCACCGACCCAGTGCTGGCGACGCACCAGGCGCTTTAACAGTTTACTAAAGAAGGCTAACAAAAGCATAGCGTAGCGTATGACAGCAATTTCCTGCAACAGTAACTACTGAAATAGACATCCCGAAAAAAAATCTATTGTCGACTTTTCCACATTGTCTTGGAAAAATGTGCCCGCCATATAAAGATAGAAACTGCTGGTAACATATTTTACAAGTCAGTTCAAGTATTACCCTAATACTGAGGATGACCTGGACTTGATATCTGAGGAAGCCGTATTAAAAAACAAAATAACTGAAAGCATCAAAAGAACTACACGTACACCGTCCAATATAACGATTGGCTGTAGCACTCTTGACAGAGTTAATTTAGTATTTGTGTTCCTCGGCTCTTTAGTAACCTAAAATAACAAATAACAATGTTTATTTAGAAATATACAGGAGAATTATGGCGGCTCATAAGTTCTATTCGGGATGCTTTCGTGCTTTCTAAGATACTTTCGTCCTAATACTTTGAAGGAGCTTAAAACTTCTATACAAGACTTTGCTAAAACCAATATTGACAAACGGATCAGAAAGTTGGGTACTGAGGAAAGAAGACGAGAACTCACTGTTTGTTCTTGAATGCAAGATTCTCTCAAGACGTATTTTCTGTGCAGTACTGGAAAATGAGTGATGGCGTACTCGGTATAAACACGAGCTCTATCACATGTATTATGTATACGGAACCGAATATAATCATTACCATCAAATTTGAACGTCTACGATGGGTAAGACATGTGGAGAGAATGAGTGAAACCAGGACACCCAAAGGCTTGTTGTACGGTACGTCGGATTTGCGAGGAAACTCAGGCAGACCAACGCCCTAAAAACTCTGGACTAATATAAATTTTTAAAAAAAAATCCAGAAATAGAAAGAACTGGAAAAGTATACTGACCGAAAAAAGTATACCGAGGCTCCCCGCGGCTGTAGCGCCTTAGACGATGATGACGATATGTATGTGTGTATAGAGAAGTAGAGTAGAGTCCACTTCAGTTATTTTTCTTAAAAATCAAGACCCTACACTATATTATAAATTAATACTCATATATTTTTAACATTTTTAAAATGTTATTCCACACTTAGGACAGAAAAATACTTATTTAAAAAACGTATTATATAAAAATTTAAGTTCGAGTCCCACTACGTTCAAATTTTTATACGTTTTCTAAATAAGTATAATACTCATATAGTTTTTTTTTATAGAATTATAGAAAAGACAACCGTTTCGACGCTACATCGCTGCCAGTTGCTGATTTTTAAACATTATTTTTAGCAAGAGCAGAAAACCTAGTGTTAAGAGAGAGTAGAGTTTTTCTTTATAAACATTTCTTAATGAATAAAAAAATATATTTTGATTAAATTGTGGGTGAAAATAAAACTTCAATATCGACAATCATTATGCTACATTTATTTGCTAACTCTTATTTACAAAACCTGTCCTTATATCCCTTCTTGTCACATTCCTGTTTACTACTGAGTTTATAATTGAATAATAATAATATGAATTGGAATAGAGTATATTATAGTATTCTTAACATACAGAATAAATAACTTCAAGTAACAACAAAATAGTACAGTCGAACGATCTACTGATAAAAAAAAGATAATTCAGCAAAAAGTAAGTAATGCCAATTAAATAAATTAGTATTTTATACGCAAAATAAGAATTTAAATTAGAAATCTAGTAATATTCAAAATTAACATAAGTTTTATACATTTCTAAAAATGCCTCGGGAAAATTCTTTAAATAAAGTGCATCCGACTGTACTTGGTGCATTTATAAATTTAAATGTTAAAAATGATTGAAGAAAGATAAAATTGAAAAATTTATTAACTAAGCTAAATCCTCAGTTACTTTTACATTATAAGCAATAATATTAATATGATACAAAAGTAACTGCGAACAACAATTTCACTTATAAATTAACACGAATACTCAAAATGGATAGTATATTGATTTCTACATGATTTAAGATATTTTAATCAGAAAAATCTATTATTCATCTATATTTGTTTAGCGTAAAAGCGCGTATTCGTGAATATTTTTTGTTTTTTTTGTTTTAATATGGTGATTGCTTTTGCTTGAGTACTGCTTGTACACATTTAGCCATAGTGGGGGAGGCGCGGCTGATGGCGTCCGTCATGAAGTAGTCCTCTAGTTGTTTCA
Organism: Heliconius telesiphe telesiphe; assembly: GCA_018249795.1. Lineage (NCBI taxonomy): Eukaryota > Metazoa > Arthropoda > Insecta > Lepidoptera > Nymphalidae > Heliconius > Heliconius telesiphe. The sequence continues at coordinate 6,280 of DWLH01001523.1, read as the reverse complement.
GTTGAACGTCTAACTTGCCCGACACTGGTTTTTGAAGGCTCTGAAAACATATAGATAAATGCTATATTTCATGCTTAGTCCCGAATGGCATAGTGACAAAGAGAATCTAATGTCAAAACACTCCGTTCCGCACATTCTGCCTAAATTCGAGACATTAAGTGGCGGAGATAAACGCCATGCTTTGTCTTACCAATATTGTCCCGTCACTATGATAAGTATTGGTTCTTTTGATCATCTTACGATCTTATGTTTAGAAAAATATAAAGACTTAAGGGTTTACAATTAATTAACAATTAATTCAAAGTTTAAATTATTATTTTTTTCCTCTTTCATTTATATATTTATTTTAAGTTATAAAATATACAACATTATAATACATTTGATGACAAATTTATTTACTATAATAATTATTGACATATTTTTGACTATGCATAAAAAAAACCACAAACCTGAGCAAGAGCACGTGCTTGCGCAAAATAATTATTATCTTGCACTTCTCCATACGCGACGAGCGCCGGGCTCACCTCTGCGAGGCGCCCGCGCACCTCCTCCAGCGAGTCGTAGGGGAGACGAGCGCCCACTACTTCTGAGAGGGCTCTGGAAAACAATATATTTCGTAATTACAAGATATATATAACAAAAAATTAAAGCGCCATGACGTTCTCATAATTTTTTACCTAGAAAGTGATAAAAACAACAAATATAAAAAAAAAACTTGCGACTATAAATACCACAGGTTGTGATCTCGATTTCCACTCGTGGGACTGAAATGTTTAATATTCTCATTTCCTCGCTCTGGTAACGTAGATTTCCGCCACTAAACAAGCAATGCCTCCAGAACACACAGACCTGACGACCTTCCAGTCGTCGCGCGCCTTGCCGGGCGGCGTGACGGCGGGCAGCGTCTGCTGCGCGCGCCCCTCCGCGTTCACGTACGTGGCGCGCTTCTCCGTGTAGGCCGCGCCCGGCAGCACCACGTGCGCCATGGCCGCGCCCGCGTCGCCGTGGTGCCCTGCCATACCCAAACAAACATTTATGGAATTCATATTCATTCTATCTCATTCGGGATAGTTTACAGCTAAGCTCTTCTCAGTAGAACTGCCTTCCGAGTCGGTGGTAGCTTTATATTCATTAGACAACGACTTTTTTTTAATTTGATATTTTTGTTAACAATAATTGTATTGATACATTGAAATTTTTTTTTTTTGCTGTGGTAAGATAAAAAGTGACAATGGTTTTGTATCACCTACCACAATATTAAAATAAATTAGAACAATAATAAATAGATAGAATTTTAAAAATATATATTTTTAATATATTTTTTTTATTATAATCCTAAAAGTTATTTCATATAATGTTTTTTATTATAATATAATAAATAAAAGTCCCTCATACCTTGATAAATAACAAAACAGTCCTTAGGCAGTGCCTCCCTGGACACGACGCCCGCGTCAGCGCCCAGCAGGTACACGACCTTGGGCCCGTCCTGCAAGTGGCGCCCCACGCCCGGCTTGTAGCCGATGTCGAGCGCCGCCACCTGCGACGCTGTACGTTGGAGTACGTTAAGCACCTGGTGTATGGTAGAAAAATTAACATTTTAAATTAGAAAGCCTTACTTACTAATCCTTATTTGTAAATTTTGAATATAAAAAGTGAAATTTCAGTACAATATATAATAAAAAATTTCGTTTGCTGTATTTAAATATAAACCAAAAAATATATAAATATAAGCTTAAAAAATCAAATAAATTGGAGACAGTCTGTTATTTTAACAATGGTTTATAACATGTATAACCTATATATATAAAAGGACATGTTGCGACTGACTGAGGTAAGACGCACGCACAGCCGTAACCGCTGTGCGTAGAAACGTGACATTTGGACAGATGTTTATTTTCATAATCTGGACATCCACTAAGAAGGAATTTTGAAAAATTTTAACCCTAAAGAAATGAAATAGGGGTTGAAAGTTTGTATGGACTTTTTTTTAAATCGGCACAGATTTTTATAAAATTTGAAATTCAGACTGTTAAAAATATTTTATTGAACACGTGTTTCATGGTTTTTTAGAATTCACCCATAAGGGTGCAAATAAGCGGGCGAGACGCGCGCGCCCACTAGTAATAAATATAAGTATAACAATACTTAAAAATAAATTATAAATAAAAAACAATCAAAATTACCTTCCATTCTTTATCTTCCAGTTTATCCTGCAAACGTAGAGCCAGCTCCTGGGTGTAAGCTAACAAAGCTGGTCCTTCAGAAGACTTGAGCTGATCAGCACCAAGTATTACTATTGGGCGCTTGGCACTCTCCAATCTCTTGAGGACTTCATGGGAAGAACTGCCAGTTGCCAGGTCCTTGACGATGGAGGCTGAGTCACCTACATGCTGCATTATGTATACATAACTTTTAGAAATTATGCTTTATATTACTTAAATTATATTTAATATTATATACTACTTTTTATTTTTTTATATTTTTGATTTTTTATATATAATTTTAATTATTTCTAAGGTAGTAAATATTGTGAATTTAATACTGACTCAGTGACTACATATTTAAAGCTATAGGCCATAAATCTCTATATGTAAACTTATCTCTGACATACTTTATTATAACAAAGAAAATATTTAAAACAACTAAATATATCTTAATTTACTACACAAACTATTTTTATGACCTAAAAATAATTTGACTTTTAAAATAAAAATAACTATTAATAAAATGAGGATATTTTAGTTGTAAATGTGTAAATGGTTGTGCCACTCAATTAAATGCATTATTAAAATTTTCTTGCTCTGGTATTAAGACAAAGCGCGGATTTGAGTTTCGCCTCTTAACAAGCAATGTCTATAAAATTAGGCGGTGCATAATAAACGGAGTTCCTAAACACTAGGTTCCCTCTGCTTACCAGCTATATCCGGGATACAGTGTGAAACTAAACCTTAAACATATATATGTATTACTCACCATGTATTCATATGTAAGGTCAACGTTAGGTCCCACGACCGCCACATCAGTCTCCTTTTGGACGAAGGCCTTACGAATACGCGCGTTTAGTAAGGGCGCCTCAAAGCGCACGTTGGTACCGATGAGTAACACAAAATCAGCATCTTCTACATCTGATTCAGAAATTGAATGGTTATATTTTTATACCTTTTAAAATTGTTATTCCACAGTAAGGATAGAAAAATATTTTAGAAAACGTATAAAAATTTTAACGCCTAAGCGCCCTGAACACTAAGCCATAATCTTATCGAAGTACTCGTATAACGTTGTGGATGCTTGGTACAATAAAAGTTTTCATAAAGTAATAAATTATCATTTCTATAAAGAAAGAGAAAAATAATAAATTTATTTTAGAAATTCGGAAATGTTTGGATGGAAGTACTCTAATTTTAGGGTTTTCCCTGCTTTTGTAATGTATTGAATTATTTTTTTCCATAGAATAATTACACAAAAGATTGTATTGTTATGTGTTAGAAAAAAATAAAAAGCGCAGTTGGACAACATCCGACTGTAGAAACAAAGCTGACCCTAAAAAAAGAAAACCCTGACCAGGAAAGTAAATAATTTTCATTACCCTACTCTGGTTAAGATCCTCCACTCAACACAACCAATGCCGCAAAACGAAGAAAGTAGTGTCATAACAATAGGTCCTCTCTATCTACCGTACTATATACGTAGTACAGTGTACCTCAGACACAGAACAGAACAACTATAAAGTAACAACAAAATCGTTAGTTAATAAGTTATTCCAAAGTCCGAAGCAAAATTTATAACGTATTTCCAAAATATAGGGAAAATAAAGCGCTTACTGGCAATCTTGGTGTTCAACAAGTACGAAGACCGGAGATCTGTACCAGCGCCCTCCAACGGGAAGTACTGTTCAGTGCACACATTCTCTGAGCCGAGGTGGTTGATTAAATCCTTTAGGGCCACTAGGGATTCTGCATCCGCGAAATCACCTGCCACCGCTAAGAGCTAAAAAAAATAGGAACTATTCAAATAAATGGAAGCCAAGCCAGCGTGAAGCTAAAAATAAAGATGAACCTTATTGGCTAAGATATTAAGCTGAAAATTTTATAAATGACAGCCGGTGACCTTATCAAGGTCAAGGGCGTCAACAAGGTGATGACCTCATGGCTTACCTTGCCAGGGGGACAATCCCGTAGAGCCCTAGCGGCTGATACAATGGCGTCTTCCCATTCTACAGGAGTTAGGTTCCCACGGCTGTCCGCCAGCATCGGTGTAACGAGGCGCTGGCGTTTGAGACCGTCGCATGCGAATCGAGATTTGTCGGACAACCATTCTTCGTTGATCTCCTGTAAATGTTTTATTATTATATTATTTTGGTACAGAAATATTGACTATTTTATAATATAAGTAGATAAAACGAAGACATTAATAGAATAAAACTATTATAAAATCAATACTATCGGTCAATACAAAAAAACTTTATATTAAAAGAGTAACCGCTTATATTCAAATAACCACAACACTACAGTTATATTATTAAATAATATTAAAATTTTATGTATAATATATAAAAATATATACCTATTTATATATATAATTATAATTTGTACCTCGTTAGTTCTCGGTAAAATACGTAACACTTCGTTGGTGCGGGTCGCCACTACGATATTGCTGCCCAGCGGGTCCAACACATCCACTGAATCAATCTAAAAATATTATAAAGTCTGCCGTTAAAAGGATAAAAGAAATACTAATTTTCCTTATCAATTGTTTTATAATTATCTTCCTAAATTATGGTTTATTCGTTTTTGTGAATAATTAAAATTTTTAAGCAAAAAAAACCGACTCCCACCGGTTCTCATAATCAGTCCAGTCTAACCTAACCAAATTTAAACTAACCTTGATGTGTACCCTTTTCAATAAAAAAAGAATCATCGAAATCGGTTAACGCGATATTGAGTTATCCGTCCCTTAGTTCACGCACATACTTAATGCAAATTTAAGACTTATGTATTTTTGTCATGGATAACATTATCAGAAATGGACCAAATTAAAATGGGACCACACGGGAAGCACCAGCATTCAAATAAAAATCATCAAAATCTATCCACCCAGTCAAAAGCTCTGAGGTAACAAACAAAAAAAACAACAGTCGAATTGATAACCTCCTCCTTACGGAAGTCGGTTAAAAATTAGAAAACAATATTTTACACATGATCGAAAGCAGATCACTGACAAACAAAAAAGCCGTATATCTCCCCTACTTCTTCATTGTTGATCTTTTTTGTCTCTCGACGCGCTCCTTCTTAATTCTCAATGTGACATCCTCGCTAGTACCTGCAATTCTGAGAAATACTCAGTTAACTCAGCTAGGCAGTTTAGTTGAGTCTGCATATCCTACGGAGAGATGGCACCACCACACAGTCGTTTTTATTTCATTATTCTTCTATTACGGAAGAATAGAACACACGTTTCGCTGCCACATAACATCGTCGGTACAAGCACTGTATCAAGTACGGGCCCACACGTGAAGTTGTGTATACGTTTCGTCGTCTCATCAATGCAGCTAATATTATCTCTGCTAAAGGCACCCTAGGGGGTAAGACTTACACCCTTTCACATCCCTTTCGTATCTTCCGTCTACCAAACAGGTCGCTGATTGTTCTCATATCTTTTCATATACGCTGATCTTGCATTTAGTCTTTTTTCATTTCTTTCAAATATCAAAAAAAAAGAGAAAGAAGAAATTTTCCTTTGTCTTACTCGCTCTTTGGAAAATGCACCCTCTTGCAGGTCTCAAGCCTCCGTGAGCCTCCCACAACAGCCTCGCCTATCTCTATTGTGTTCTTCTCGCTAATAAAAGCTTTACATTTCTCTATTCAACTAATACAATATTAATAATTTAGTTATGCCAAAGAGACATAAAATTTAAAAAAATTGTATTAAAAAAAAATACCGTCACTCTGTTTAACTCATTTTACTGTTTTTCAATACATTATATTATTTTGTCTTCTACTTAATTACTTTATCAAGTAAGAAATAATCTTTACTATACTTCCACAAATAATATATATTTTTGCAGAAAATCCCACAATGCTCAAGTATGACACGCTAAAGAGATATAAGCGCCAAAATACTGCTTTAGAAATATAATAAAAATTAAATAAACATTTCAATTCACAATAGAATTACAGGCTAATAATTCCTTAGCTTTCCTTGATGTGTTAGTCATAAGAAATCCCAATGGCACAATAGGCCACACAGTATATAGGAAACCCACGCACACCAATAGATACCT
>DWLH01001522.1:0-12702 GCA_018249795.1 Heliconius telesiphe telesiphe | reverse complement strand
AAAAATGGTTGGTTATTTTAGTATGGTTGTCTATAATACTGTTATACATTTCATTAATCATAGTTTAAATCTATTGGGATATACTTTAATTTGGCTCACAAAAATTGTCGTATTTAATATGTTTAGTATATTTGATATATAGGCAAATTCGCGTAATTCTCTATCTCTCGAGAATTCAGATATAAAAAGTAGTCTATGTGATGCTCCATCGCCCCCTCTATCGATCAGTGAGTCCTATAAAAAACTGTTCATTTGTTCTGGAGATTAGTCCGTACAAATATTCACTCATATTCAATAGTCACGGCGTACGCCTACGTCTGCCTAAGCCTGCGACCGCAACAGGTTGTGTGTTCGATTCCCACTCGAGGGAATGAATTAACATTTTCATTTCTTCGCTCTGGTAATGTACTACGTGAAATTCAGCGTGAACTTAAAACAAAAAAAATCTGTGTATGCAAATGACATTTTGCGTAAACATACCTGCCAATTTTCAAGCGGTTCCTCTTTGAACTGCGGGTGTTCCCCGGGCACTGTGTCTAACATCGGTGGATCTAAATTCATATCCGGTTCCATGGGCTCCTCCTAATAAAAAATATATATTTTATACGTATTTTAATATAATACTGTTAAAAACATTCAATTAAATCATAAATTTGAAATGCGGGCCAAAATCAATATTGACTAATGCGTATTGTACACTCGGGAAGAAATTAATCAAAAGTAAGAAAGTTCCAAAATCAATCTATAAAAGATAACCTCAAAGCGGACTCGTGAACCATACTGTAATATTAAAACGGCATTTTAACTAAATTTATATCCAAAGGTTACCTGAAAGAGATGTCATCAGCGCTATGGCCATTTGTTCAAATTTCGATGAATGATATTTTTGTGTGCAATAAAGTATATTGTGGTGTACCTTGACAACAGCTGGGTAGGTGTAGTCGCTGTGCTGGTCGAGGTCCACCAGGTCGTCGGACACGTGCGGCGGCTCGTCGGGCGCCTCGCGCTTGATGAGGAACTCCGACGTGTCGAACGGCTGCTCGCTGGGCGGGTCGTCTTCTGTTTTCATTATTAACAAACAATAATGTTATATGCAAAATTTTTAACTTTAATAAAAACAACACAACAGATATACAGTTATGTTTTTTTAGATTCACGCTGTATCCCGTAAATACCAGGTTAAGTAGAGGGAACCTAATATTAAGATTCTTTTCCACACGCATCCCCAATTTTTCGTATCATTATATATAGAGCCGCAGGAATCAATACCACGCTTAGTATCGTTACAATAACGAGGAAATAGAATTGTTAAATGATTTATTTTGCGAGTGGGAATCAAAGCCACAACCGTAGCGGTTACAGACCTACGACCTCCTTGATCCTTGTCAAATACCTTATAATTTATGTAAAACCGTGATTTTGACCTACTTCATTTTCCGTTTTTAGTTATAAAGCTTCTTTAAATGCGGTAATTTGTTAAATACATTTCTAAAGTCACTTAACGTTCTGTTTTACTTATTAGTATTTTTTTCGGTAACACTGTATAGAGCAGGGTAGTATTAAGACATTTCGTTCCCCACTTTTACGTCAAATTTTCGAAACTTGCGTGGCGGAACTCAACATCCCTCATTGTCTTATTACCAGAACAGAGTTGTTGAAAATATTAAATAATTCATTCCGTCGAGTAGGAATCGAATCCACAACCGTAGCATTTACATTCACGCTGTGACTGCACCATGACGACCTCTCATAATTTAAAACCGTGTTAATTTAATAATAATAAATAATTTTATTTAAAAATACCGACCGGGACGTACAGACAGCTGCACCATGGCCTCAGCAGCGTCCTTTTGTTCCACTTCCTCAAGACCTGAACTTCCACTATCTGAGTATTGCAGATCTATAACAAAAATAATTGAATTTAAAAGTAAATACATTAAATTCAAATAATATGTCCATATTACAATAGATATGAAAGTAATAAATATACATAATAATTATTTTTTTAAATATCTTTAAATTGGTAATTTCATAGAACTTTACTTATAAAATTTAAGTATGTTAAGAGATTTTGATGATAGAGTTAAGTAAAGTTTGTGTTGCGACCACTATATGTAAAGCTATTTTCATTAAAACAATTATAAAATTTAAATTATAAAGACCCCTGATACCAATCTGAAAAGTCTGAAAAGAAAAAAAAACCAAACAAGGAACCGATCAGACTACTAGAAATTGCTACATCTCTTTATCAACTACAAAAGAGCTGTTCTTATCAGAATACTCTCGTTGAAGCCATCATTCAAACAAAAAACCAAATCGAAATCGGTTCATCCATTTGGCGCCACAGACACACATACACAAACACCCAACATTTAACGTCGGGAGTTAATAAATTGACCAAAAATTGATGATCAGGTGTTTATTTACAAGATCTTTTTTCGTCTGTAGGCTTATAGATAATACATTATACGATATTTTTATGAATCACTTACCATCGACCAGACTATTTTCTTTCTTGGGTCTGCCTCGTTTCCTTGGTGACGCTTCTATAGAAAATAATAAAAAAAAACCTTGACTAATTTTATAAACTTGAAAAGTTTGTAAGATCTTAGGAAATACTCGTTCAAAATAAAATAATAAAAGAAATATATTAGCTTATATAAAATAGGCAGTAAATATAGGAACACCAAAATCCTTTTTAGTTTTATACTGTATGCGCGCCATACACCAAGGCAAAATGCTACACCGTAATGCCTCCAACATTTCGGCAGAAAGCGGAGAACGGAGTGTCTTAATTGTTATAAGCGGGATACGTGCGTGAAGCTGATATTGAAAAAAAAAACCAGTAATAATAAAAAGTCATACCATCAATAGTATTAGGTTTATGTTTCTTAGGCCGTCCCCGACCTCGTTTCTCGTCGCTCTGGGATTGCACGTCATCTTCTAAATCCGATTGTTCCGCGTCTTCTAGCATTTTCTGTTGTACTCTGGCGATGTTTGCCTCTAACTGACTCACGTGTTCGTCGAACTGAAGACAAGAAAAACATACATATTTCTCTATAGACGTTACAGGATTTTTTTCAAGAGATATCAATATCACACATAACATATAGAATAATATAATAGGTAAGATATTAATGTTCTTTTTTTGTTAAATTATTATTAAGTCTACATATATTTGCAGAACCTTCTTATACACATTTTTTTTACAATACATTATTTTTACTTTTATATTTTCTAATTTCAAGGTTATGTGGAAGAAATCGCTAATTAGAGACAAGATCACCTTATTTCTTCACAAAATGTCATGTGCATTTACTAGATATAAGTTCTAATTTTGCTACTATTTAGTGTAAAATAAAATATATATCAATAAAATTAATAAATAAGTCAAAACGAGCAAAGGTTTATAATCACTATTTGACATGATAGGATTGACTATTTGATATTTAAAAAAAATATATTAAAAGGTTCAAAAGTTAGGCGTTCTGTAGACGATGATATTATTGAACAATCAGTGAACAGTGATGGTGCAATTTTAAAATATTTCTAATAATTAGAGTAACTATACATATATATCTATACTTATAATTAAATCGCAACGGATGTTACTAGAGAGAAAATAAATGTTAAGTGAAACTAATCAAAAATTATAATTAACATAAAATACTTATTACACCTAAAATACCTGTTACAACTTATTTATGTTGTTAGCATTTCTGTAGGGAGATTTTTATAAATTTCAGCTACCCAAAGATAATTACTAAGAATTATCGTCTGGCAAGAGAGAATGCTATTTATTAAATATTTTTATCATTTTTTAAAGTGTTATTCCACACTTAGAAAAGGAAAATACTTATTTAGAAAACGTATAAAAATATGACGTTTAAAAATTTGTTCAAATTTTTATACGTTTTCTAAATAGGTATTTCTATTTCCGAAGTGTGGAATAACACTTTAAAAAATGTTAAAAAAATATATAATTAACCTGTTCTAAAGCCTCTTGCGTGACTTTCAGCACAGCTTCCGCCTGCCTCGTGAACTGCGAGTTGACGCCGTTGTACGCGCGACAGTTGTCCACCAGCAACTGGATATCACGGAGGAACTCTTCACGGCTGTGATATTTGTGCGCTAAAAAGAAAAACATATTTAAATAGAAATCTAATAAAACTTTTTGTGAGCTAAAAATGTTCATCGTTATCGCACTAGTGCCAGAAACTATTATTCATCAATATATGATGGAGATTCATCAATAATATTTGTTTACATTTTTATTTAACTTCACGCTTTAAGGTGTAAAGCAGGGTAGGCAGAGCAAACATCGTATCGATACACTTTGTTCTCCACTTCAACACCAAGTTTGGACTTTTAAGAGCGCGCTCATTAAAATAATCCATTTCCCTGAAGATCGAAGACATTCATCGCCTTTACTGTCACTAGTTACACTCAGTCACAATAACTTCAACGTTCAATTTCTATTAAAAATCCCGCGCAATTAAATGAAATAATTTTTATTTATTTTATCCCACACACAGCATGAAGAGGTAGGAAGGGGAACTTAGTGTGAAAACACTCCGTTTCCCACTTTCCACCGAATTCAAGAGGCATTGCGTGTTGAGTGGCGGAACTCAACGCCGCTCTTTGCCTTGACACCAGAGCGAAGAAATGGAAATATACATTTAAATTAATTAATTTCCTCGAGTGGGAATCGAACCCACAACCAGTCCAATTTGCCTTGTTGTTGAAATAATTTTATGAATCAAAAAAAAAAAATTCAACACCAACATTAGTAATAAATTTAATGTAATAAAGGGGTGAACACACAAACCAAATAATAAAAAAAAATATTGAAATCAAGCCATTAGTCAAATCATATAGTAGCATATTTAAAAAAAATATATATTTAAGAATATGTATAATATAATTTAATCGTCTTAATTCATACCTTGAATTTTCTTTCCAATAGTTTCCATATCAATAGGTTTCTTTATAACATTGTAGTAATCTTTAACTTGCTTCTTATTCACAGGCTTTAAGAAAGGCCACGCCTCCGGCATCACTTTCAGTTTGGTTGTAAGAAGGTTCTCGAAGATGAATGATAAAGCAACCTATGACATTAAGATAAAACAAAAATATATATATTATTTATTATACATTTGAATTTTATAAAAAAAAACTTTTAGATTATATATTTTATATATTCAAATATAAATTTTATATTACATTACTTTCTATTGCTTCAGCTTTAAAGTTTATCCTGTATATAACAGGGCAGATGTCAAGACTATTCTCCACTTCTGCCATAATTCGAGATACCGCTTACTGAGCGGTGGAACTCAACACTGCACTTACCAGAGCAGATAAAAGAAATCTATTCATTAATATAAAATATTATTTGAACCCTCAACTAATACATTTAAATTTGTACTTTATGAATTTACAGCAATATAATAATATAATAAAATCTAAGAGACTCCAGCACCAACAAAGATTTTTTTTTTAATAATTTAAAACAACTAACCTGATCATTATCATCGAGCAATGGGTTAATTTGCTTTTCTAGTTTCATAAACTGCTCTTCCTTTTCTGCCAACTTCTCGAAACAGCGTTGCATCATTCGTTGGGCAGCCACGGTTAGACTACTTGTTGGTCCTAAAACATGGTTTTTATTAAAATTAATATTAAGTTGAGAGTAGATATTATATTATGGTTCTAAAATATTTTCATTACTTTAGATGATTTTAACTTTTTTTTAAACTGTTAATTCACACTAACGTTAAAAAATGTATTCTTAATGCGGAATAGCACTAATCATTCTTAGCAATGATATTTGGTAAATGAAAATTGTAAAAATCTCCCTACAGAAAGATTAACAACATAAATAAGGTGTTTAAAATAAGTCTTAACTTTCAAATTAGCTTAAAAGGACTATTACTAGTAATCAGAGCACTTCATTCCACTAAGTTTTTTTATTTTTTTTATCCTTTCTCTAAAAATATTTAGAAATAGTGGTTCCACGATTAAATCGATTATTTACACAGTGTACTATAACTAAATGAGAAATAAATAGCTATATTACTATAATCTGTCGGTAAAAACTTACAAGCTAAATTGAACTTGAATCTCTTATTTCACATTACAAAAAAAACCATAATATTTAAGTAGGAAAAAATATATATGAGCATTAAAATGTTACCATTATATAGATTAGAGTTTTCCACAATCTGATTTACATCGGCGAGGAATTCCTCGCGACTTTGATAGTGTTTCTGTCTTAGGTTATCCCTGATGGTCTGTAGGTCCATGGGTCGGGACACGATACGGTAGTAGTCTGCGACAAGCTGTAAAGATATAATCATATATATATAGCGAACTGCAAAGATAATTATATATATGAGATCTGTGTTAAAAATATTTTATAAATAGCATTTGTCTCTTAGAAAATAGTAATTCTACGTACTTATCATTGACTAACAGTATAAATAAGTTGTAACAAACATATAAGAATGAATGACTTAGTTGTCAGAGAGCTTGGACGGTTTCCAAGAGGTGCGAGTTCGAATCCTGCTACTGCTCATTATACATTTTCTAAAATATTCTGCCTGTAGTGTAGAATAATACCTTAAAAATGTGAAATATTAGTAATCAGAAAAGATTTCATCCTTCAGGACTCCTTCTAGTAAAGAGGAAAGTGTCATCAGCGGGTCAGTGCAGCGTCACTCCTTCTATTTCTTCACTAGGTAGTGAATTCGGTATTTTATATTAAACAAAAAAAACCTCCACTCAATTACGACATACCTTAGGGTTAACAGGGAATAGAAAAGGCTGTACATCGGGCAAATGGCGCATGTGGTTCAGGACTCCTTCCAGTAAGGAGGACAGTGTCACTAGCGGGTCAGTGCGCCGTCTCTCTGCCGGCCTCTTCACGAGGTAGTCGCAGGACTCGCTGTTTGTAGCGCGGCGGCGGTTGCGGCCCCCTGCGCGGATGTCGCCCCTTCGACTCCCAGGGCGACGTTTCAGGTCTTCCGCTGATTGCTGGTGAGAAATAGTATAGATTTTATACCACAAAATATAGTTAATTTTTTTTTCTTATCAATAGTTCTAAAGTAGTTATTGAAAACTAAAACAAAAGTTCTTCTGTTAAGAAATATAATTACGAAAACATAACGAATATTTTTCACAGCAGTTAAGACATTAATAAGAAATATACCTTAATAAGCTTAGATGGTAAGGTGAGCTTGGTCCCCTCAACGTAACCCAGCTCCTGGTCCTCGGGCTCGGTGGGCGGCTCGTCGTGCTCGGGCGACACGGCGCCGCCGCCCGTGTACAGCGGACACGCCTTGTTCGTGCGCATGTGGCCCACTTGCCCGCACGCGCCGCACTGGGGGATATAGTGAGTGAGAATCGAATTCAGAACCGTCGCGTTTACATTCAAACGCTGACGCTACATAATTGTTTTTTTTTTATTGTGTATATTTTGAGAATATAAAACATAGTGTTATAACACTCTGGTCTTGTGAGTTCGATTTGCATTGAGAGAAATGATTATATTTAAAATTATTTATTGTCTTCATTCTGGTAACGAAATAAAATGTGGCACTCAATCAACACGCAATATCACGAATGTTGTACAGAAATTGGGGACAAAGTGTCTTGACACTAAATTTTCTCAGTTTACCCTGCTATACATATGTATATGCAGGATAGAATACAATATGAAGCTAAACAAAAATAATTCAACAATACTAATAAATATTTTACTATTTTTTAAAGTCTTATTCCACACTCAGGAAAGAAAAACACTTATTTAAAAAACGTATAAAAAATTGAACGTAGCGGAACTGGAACCAGCGCCTCCTGGAAACCGACCAGGCGCTCTGACCACTAAGCCATACGTTCTCATCAAGCTACGTCGAAATGAATACAAAAAAAAATTGATACCTTCAATTTCAAATCGGGTTTCAATTTGGCGCGACGTCGGGATGGCGTGTGGAGATCTGGTTCCTGTTTGATCTGGCCGAGAGGAATTAAACTGGAGGATGGTGAGCTTAGTTCAGACATTGTCGACATGTTCATACCTATTTAAATAAAGTTGCAATGTATAAATTAATTTCAATAATAGATACCTTTAAAGTGTAATTTTAAAAAACAAACAAATTCACAATAATGTAATGAAATGTAATACATATATGTATATGTGACAAAACAGAAAAGTATTTATATATTGACATCATCTTAAATTCAAAAAGTGAATATTTCAATTATACTGTTAAATTTTTATTTTGTATATGGATTTGGCAAATGTGAATATGAAAATGAGTAGATACTTTAAAATATATGTAATTTGAACTTACTGTCACCAAGTGAAGAGCCGAGCGCAGACACGTTACCAGCCAACCTCTCCCTCTCTTGATTCCTCTTGATACGGCGCAATTGTTCCTAGAAAATATTAAAAAAAAATAGTATCAAATATTACATACGATCGTTTTAACTGCGCAATAAAACATGTCACATCCTTAGAATGAAAGTATCGTAATAAATGTCTATACTGTATATGTATATGTTATATACACACACAGTACGGTCGACGAGTCGTGGCCATGCTGAAGTTAGGTTAGATTAGTTCATTTGGGAAGAAAATAATCAAAACTAAGAAAAAAATCCTAAAAACAAATCTGCGCAGCCATCAGCTAACTTATATACATGCAGCTAACTTAACCACAATTCATCGACCGTATCGTAGTTTAGTTACGAGATAAAACACTGCACCTGAATTCTTCTTTTTTCTCTTTTCATTTCCTCTTTTTGCGATTCATCCATAGTAGCAAACTGTCGTATGAAAGCCTCATCCTTGGTAGACCTTATCTTTGTATACGCTTCTATGACCGCCGGTTTCCTTACCAACTCAACGCGAGTGTATCTTTGACCGGAAGCGTTGCGGAATGTACGAACAATTCGGAGGACGCGACCTTAAAATGTATATATACTCTTTTAACTGCGTGCTGTATGTATTCATATATCAATTATTAAAAATCTTAGAAAACACATATATTCCAAGACTTTAGTTACAAAATTTGTAAGCAAAACAATACCTTGGTTTGAAGATTGTTGCTGATCATTTTGATTAATCTGTGGTTTCTTTTCAGACTGTCCCAAAATTATTTTCCTCAATTCAGCTCTTTCAGCTTCTTCTCTTTCCATTGTTAACTAAAACATAAATAAAATAAATATCGTTAATTGAATTAGTGAATACATTAGGGGGCATGTAAACAATATGTACGTGTAAACACGAAATTTTCCAAAATGCTGAGGCTGGGCTGAAAGTGTGGTAAGGGTACAAAATATCTTAACATTAAGTTCCCTCTGCTTACCCTGCTGTAAGCGGTTTACAACATGATGCTAAAGTCTATTAAAAAGGTATCTTCATTTCCTATCGTCAAAGTTTTTAAGATATTAAACAATTGTAGTTCATAATTTATCCAAAACTAGTGGGCGCGCGCGGCTTCGCCCGCTTATTTGCACCCTTAGGGGTGAATTCTAAAAAAAACCACGAAACACGTGTTCAAAAAAATATTTTTAACAGTCTGAATTTAATTTTTTATAAAAATCTAAACTTAAAAAAATATAAACTTTCAACCCCTTATTTGAACCCTTAGGGGATGAATTCTAAAAAACCATGAAACACATGTTCAATGAAATATTTTTAAGAGTCTGAATTTCAAATGTTATTAAAATCGGTGCCGATTTAATTTTTTTTCCATACAAACTTTCAACCCCTATTTCATCCCTTTAGGGTTAAAATTTTTCAAAATCCCTTCTTAGTGGATGTCCAGATTACGAAAATAAACATCTGTCCAAATTTCACGTTTCTACGCACAGCGGTTACGGCTGTGCGTGCGTCTTACCTCAGTGTCAGGTACATGTCCTTTTATATATGGATTATAAACAAATAAATACTTAAGAATTTTCTAGAATAGCCTATTATTTTTTACCTGTTCTGTTGTTTTCTTATTAGCCAACATGTTCTCGAGGTTCTTGCCCATTTCTTCCAAATCGGACTCTTCACTAACCGAACTTTCAGCTTCGTCTGTACTCAGTACTTCAGTACTCGTCAACACGCGGTTCTGTAGCTCAAATATTCTTTGACACTCTTCTTTGTATCTGTAAAATGTTTGAAATCAGCTTTCGTTCGTGGACGGAAATTTATGAATTGGAAAAATATTTTTCTGTAAAAAAGACTATTATCTTTACTTTGAAACATATAAATTCTAACATCACGACGACGATATGAAACTTAACTAACAAGCATACAGCTTAGACGATTGTGTTTGAGAACTATTTTTAGAAATTTCTTTTTCTTTATCATTTGTAAACAAAATTGATATTTTATAATGGTACAGCTTATTTCATATTTCCATAGCGCATTTTACTCTGAAATCTAATGAAATAAATCACTCTTCCCATTTCTATTCTATACTTTACCGATACCAAAAAATATTTTTTTATACAAGAAGTTATTCTACTATAAAAAAAAAACGCTTTTATATACATAATACCTTTCTTGATGTTCAGCTATAGAAAATCTGTTTCCTCTAGAGAATTTAGTCATGCCTTCTTCGCCAGCCTTTGCTTTCTCTGTTGATAATGTTCGCACGACGTCAATGACTTCCCATCGAGATAACTTTTTAATCTGTGGTACAAAGTAAAAAAAAAAGATGAAAGTCTTGTTGACTATGATACCATAGAAAAAAAATAATTAACTGTTTCCAGATCAATTAAATGACAAAGTATTTATAAACGGTTTTAGTATACCACAACTATTTATGAATAGTTACGTTAGTTAACCGCTTATAATTTCAGATTGCAAACATTAGTTTAATATTAATAAATATTCATAATTAGTTTTATTTTACTGAGAGGTAGTCGAGTACATTAAATGCACGAGCAATTTAACAAAAAGAAAGCAGATAAAATCCGATTGAAGATAACTGTTAATAAGTAAGTAACAGTTGACAAATATAAAAAATATATTAACCTTTTTAAGAACTACTTGTTTAAAACCTTTATATTATAATCTATGTAATCTTTAATTAATAAGCTTCTACAACAAAGCCTTAGCATTGTTCAAGCTAAGACTCAAGTCAAAATTTCTTCCTGCAAACCTTTTCTTAGATAGGCTGCTGCTCATTGGATTGTTTTATGGGTTTATTAGGAACCCTTCCCCAAGCCATGTGGTCAGATGGACCCATTTGTAAGAGAACCCATAATTAAAACACTTGGAATGGGCAAGACCTATAAGTTGAACTAAATATACGAAATTTGCTAAAAAAAAACTACCTCTTCTTCCGGAACACCAAACTTCCTTAACAAAGCCTTAGCGTTATTCAAACTAAGTCTCCTCAAGTCGGCATCAGTGCCAGTCACCGTTCTCTTAGGCTGCTGCTCCTCATTGGGTTGCTGTGTGGGTTTATTGGGAACCCGCACGTAGGAGAACCCTTCACCACAGCCCGTGGGGTCTGCTGGACCCGTAAGTTGTAGGAGACATTTCCCTCTCATTGCTTGGATATAGGCACGGGTTGTGTTCCATGGGGCCACTTTGACCTAGTATAAAGAGATTTATTGTTTAAGCTAAATTCAATAAAAAAATATCTGATAAAGCTGCGTCCAAAAAATAATAAACAATAATAATAAATATAATACTTTATTT
This sequence comes from Heliconius telesiphe telesiphe, assembly GCA_018249795.1. Lineage (NCBI taxonomy): Eukaryota > Metazoa > Arthropoda > Insecta > Lepidoptera > Nymphalidae > Heliconius > Heliconius telesiphe. The sequence goes on along the minus strand of DWLH01001522.1, from coordinate 995 downwards.
ATAAATCGTAAAGTAATAAAACAGTGAACTTTTGTTTTATTTTAAGGCAAGAGATTTTATAGTCCAAAAGCAACTACACGCTTATATCTATTACATACTAAACACTTGTTTAATATTAATATATTTTTCTATAAATTAAAATATGTTGAAAATATGTACGGTACCTCATCATCCATCTTCAACTGCATTTCTTCATCGTCATCCTCCTGCGGTGTGAAAATAAACTTTTCCCCATAGCCGGCGTCTTTGAGCCTTTGTTCCGCCGCCGCCATACTAAAGTACGCGCAGCACTGCTCCGGGGACACCATCGCTCGTATTTCCTCTTCGGATGGCAAACGGAAATCGGGTTTTATTACCCACCTGTGTAATATGTTTAAAGATATTTAATATATAAGCATTTTAGTGTTTTGAAGCTGTTATAGTTCAGTGGCACAAGCGTGTGACTGTAAACGCGATGGTTGTGGGTTCGACTCCCACTCGGGGACACTTAATTATTATTTATTTCTCCGCTCTGGTCTGTTACCAGGCGAAGCGCGGCTTTGAGTTCCAAGAACGAGAACAAGTAATAACAGCTAAGCTCACAGTGCAAAATGGCTGTTTTATTTACATAGGTATAAATAATAATAAATTTAAAAAACAACCCAAAATCAAATATATTCTTATTTAGAAAACGTATAAAAATTTTAACGTAGCGGGACTCGAACCCGCGCGTCCTGGAAACCGATCTGGAATTTTTTATACGCTTGTTACAACTTATTTTTGCCGTTAGCACCTATGTAGCATCTCCTAATTTCGATGTAGCTTGATGAGAACGTATGGCTTAGTGGTCAGAGTGCCTGGTGCGGGTTCGAGTTCCGCTACGTTAAAATTTTTATACGTTTTCTAAATAAGTATTTTTCTTTCCTAAGTGCGGAATAACACTTTAAAAATGTTAATTCAATTAATACCAAAATTTAAATTTTCTAAATATTTTTCGTATGACATACCAATTAGAA
>DWLH01001521.1:0-12703 GCA_018249795.1 Heliconius telesiphe telesiphe | reverse complement strand
TGTGGAAATTGTCTAGATACTTTTTAAAATAAAATTATATTCTACGATGTGTCCACTACTCTATACTTCGGTTTTGTGGTTCGCGAGGATTGGCAAGTCATCAAAGAGCTGTTAGAAACACTTAAGTCTATCTACTTACGGTGATTAAACCTTATAACTAATTTATATTTATAACTAGAAGAAGATTTTAAGAAGATTTCGCTTATATATCGATTGGATAAGTTCTGTGTTTTAAAAGAGATAATATGAACTAGTAAAATTGTGAGTCAGTGCTAATTTTAAACGTGACGCCTGTGGGCCTAATATGGAGTCGGAGGAATCTCTCATTTTTATGCTCTGGTAAAACAAAGTACGGCGTTAAGTTCTACTAGTCAATATTCCATATTAACCCAAATTTGGACGCAAGTGAGTGACGGACTGTCTCTTCTCTATTAAAGGACAGTACGGTTCCGAAACCCACAAAGAGTATGAAAACGACTCAAGTCTCCACATTTTCTAATAAATATTCAAATTTAAAGCTATCTTCGGTACATATTTATATCCCAACTTTAATATTGTCATAATTTAGTTACATGAGTGTTTCATGGTCAATTTTTTTTTTTGACAAACATTTGCGGTTGATTTCCAAAACACTGAATTGTACATTTTAAATGAAAGTCTTTTTAAATGTATTGTAGACACGCCACTTTACGTTTTATAGATATGTAATAAAAAGTTTACGTTGGTTCTATTATAGAGTCTACTGTTAAAGATCTTGATAGATCTACTAAGCATGAATAAAATTTCGGGAGCTGCTACATGCAAGAAAGAATGTTTGTATGCCCACAACATCATACTATAATAAGTATTTATAATATGTAAAATAAAAATATTTTTTTGTTACATTTTTTTTACATTCTGCATATAACAGGGTAGAGGAAATCTAGTGTTAAGATACTCAGTTACCCTCTTTCCGTCCAATTTTTGAGACATCACTTGTTGAGTGACAAAACTCAATGCCACGCTTCGTCTCTTTACCAAAGCGAGAAAATCTGAATGTTATATTTCTCCGAGTGGGACCGAATCGAACCCAAAACTATCACGCTTACATTAATTTGATTAAAAAATATATGAATAGCTTAAAACCATAATATTTTTACTTTTCATACCATTTCTTTACCATATTTCTGCAATAATCTTACATATTCGCACCTACAAAAGTTTATGTCAGAGATACCAGTTATCATTAATATTCGTTACGGCAAGACAGATGCCCGATTTCTGAGTGAAAGCGAAAAAATATTTAAGCATTTTCGATGTATAAAAGTATATTACTTACATTCGAATAGATTCTAGAAGCAACTAAAAGTTGATTTTAGAAGAAAATTTTAATAAATATCATATATGAAGACATGAAAATATTGTATATAATCATATTATTATAGTTTCCAAAATAATATTATTTTATCACATAATTATTTATCTATTCCATTCAAAAATATTGTAAAACACAGTAAACAATTTTGTTTGGCAGAGACTTCCTTCCACACACAATACGTTGCTATATATCTGAAATAATTATGAAATCAGATATAATACAACAACGAGAGGTCGACATGGCGCAGTTACAGCGTCTTATTGAAAATTCGATGATTGTGTATTCGATTCTTACTTGGAGGAATGAATTATTTTCATTTCTGAGTCTGGCCACCCAATACTGAATATTTAGGAAATTGAGCGCAAATTGGGAACGGAGTGTCTCAACGTTAAATCACTGCCTACTCTCCTACTACTCTCCTATACAAGATTAAAACGGACTTTGCTACTACAAGATATTTATTACAAAATTAAATTTATTATATATTACAAAATTTTGAAAAAGAAAAATAGGCAATGTCTTCAAAAGTAAAACTGATAACAACACAAATAAAAAAAACATCTTATTATATAACCGTCTAGTAAAAAGTGAATAAATTGTGGGGCAATTATCTTGAGGGCTGTGAAAATAAATGTCATGAGATCACTTAGCAGTTGAAGTTAACCGTGATTTATAACAACGATGCCGACGGAAGTTAGAATCTTTTTTTACTCGTATATAACTCGAGCAAATCGCAGTTCCTTTTTGCTTCTGGAAGTTACGAAAATTTCAGTAGGTATAGCCATAACGCCATAACGCATATGGTGTTAAATTTTATGGGTAGTAGGTTGAAATGTACATAGTAAAATAAAAAATGTTTGATTACTTTGACTAAATGTAACTCTGTAGCAATTGGACAAGATGTATTAATATTAAAAATACATAGTGTATATTATATACTTTTTTTATATATCAATACTTAAAATTTGTCATAATAACATCTTAAAATATTTTTAAAATTAAAAAAATAAATTAGCTTCGCGCTGTACCCCGCACACAGCAGGGTGGGTAGGCAGAGGGAACCTAGTGTTAAGACACTCCGTTCCCCACTTTCTGCCGAATTTTGGAGGCATTGCGTGTTGAGTGGCAGAACGTGTGTGGCGCTTTGCCTCGACACCAGAGCGAAAAAATGTAAATATAAATGTAAGTAAATAAAATATTTGTGTCATATGAATTTGAAATTATAGGATCCTTGTTTAGACCGAATGTACAAATTATTGAAAAATTTATGAGAAAATTAATAATACGTAATTTAAAAAAACTATGAAACTAAAACCCACAAAAAAAAAACGCATTTTTCGTGGGTTCGATATGACTCTAAACTCCAGTAGTTTAATAGTAATCAAAAATATCTGAGGAGTTACACTATTCAGGTCCTGACTCCGTGTTACTGGTTTTATTAGATAGTTACAAGTCGACATAATAAAAGCATCTTTCAAAAGCTTAAATTTATACAGCTTACTTAATACGTAAGTAAATAGGTCTTAACTAAAATATATTTTTATTATAATGAAAAGATCACCGACTACAAGATAGCATAAATTACATAATAATTTCTCCGCGTTAGTTGGAACGTAAACAAATTTAGCGGTAGCCCGGTACTTGTAATAAAATCTCTTAATTCCTTCCCTCTCGCACCTGCTAATAATACAAAAACAGTGTAGACTTGAGATATTTTTATGAACCTTTTTAATGCGGCGTTGAGTTCTGCAGTGTCTCGAATTCGTGCAGAAAGCGGAGAACGTTATGTCTTAGGCACTATGTTTCTTCGCCTGTGATGTTGCTGATAAGCAGATAAATTGAAAATCTACCGAAAAGTGACTTGGATGACTTGGAAAGATGGATTTAAATACCTTACCTTCTGTAGCTTAATCATATTACGTGAGTGTGAGCCCAATCCGCCACTATCAGATGGACAGACAGACAACAAAGATATCGATAAATCTTATAAGGATTCCGTTTCTTCCTTTTGAGATACGGTACCAAAAAAAAGGTCGTCAATGGCATGTAACAGTGCTTAAATGAAAACGCTATGGCAATGGGTTTGGTTCTTACTTCGTCTCTTTAAACAATACATATAATTGAATTCCAAAAATGGGGGAGAAAAGTAGAATGACACTAGGCTCCGCGAAAGCAAAGTTCAGAAACGAAGAAGTTCTTTTTTCAATTTTGCCCAATTGTTTCTTTCATTCTTTTCACTTTCCACTCAATTTTCTACTATCTCGAAACACATTATTCTCACGCGCACCTCGCTGAACCCGAGAGATTAAAGCTAAATAAACTTTAAAACTAGCTAGACTGTTTACGTCTACGTTCAACTTGCGTCAACAAAATTTTAAGCTACCATTGTGCCATTGTGAACAAACGCACACATTTTAATATTTAACATGCAACCTTTTTCCTACTAAATATTTACTGAAATAAACGAAATAAACATCTTGATTTACGAACTCTAAACCTTATTGTTATATTGCCTTAATAACGTGTAAGCTTCACTGTGTAATACCTTTATTTAGATACGCTGTATTATGTGCCAGCCGTGGAACACGACAATAGTAGAAAAGGCGATTTTCATTTGTTAGAGGGTGGTATTTATTATACTTTTGTAGTTGTAAAGCTTGTTTTCTGTAAAGTTCTATCGCTCAGTTTTGCAATTGATAATTTTAAAATGCTTTGTGAAATATCATACACGTAAATACACTATATCGATTGTCATGGTAGGCAAATTGGGGCCTGTCATGGGGCCGGGGCATATGCGTGTGAGTGTAAAGAGGACAGGTTGTGACTTCGATTCCCACTCGAGGATATTAAGTATTTAATATATCCATTTCTTTACTCTAGTGTCGGGGCAGAGCGCGGCGTTAAGTTCCACCATTTAACAAGCAATGCTTCCAAAGAAAGTGGGGAGCAGAGTGTCTTAATACTAGCCTCGCTTTGCTTACCCTGCTTCATGCAGAATACAGTGTGAAGCTGATAAAATAAATGCCTTCATCCTTAAACCTTAATCTATTTTTTTAAATAAAATAAGCATTAAGCAAATACACGCACGACAGCTACAAATTTGAATTTCACTTTAAGCTCAAAATATATCTACGTTTGTATAGTTTTATTGGTAACTATAATATCTGCTACTAAAATCTTCATACTTTTATAAAGACAACCTGAAAAAAATAATCTATTGGGATTATTTTTCAGTTTCACAAACCTCTAATTCATGAACAACCTATATAATTCTATCTACACATCTACATTAAAATCTTTCGTTACTTAGTGACTGACAAACAATGCATAGACAAAACTACGAAATTAATAAAATGTCAAATTTCATGAAGGTAAGGTAAAGGAGGAGGGTAAGGTAGGCCAGTACTAAAAAGAAAAGATTTTTAGAAATTCTATCGGAAATAGGAAAAAAATCCATGCAGTCAAAGTTTCGAATGATGACTACTACTGTTGTAAGTTCATGGTTTAAAGTATTAAATATGTATTTTCATAGATAACTCATAGGAGTTATCTATGAAAATACATATTTAATACTTTAAACCATGGACTTACAACAAAAGTAAACGAACAGACACACTTAACCCGGACGAAAGGCGATCGCGTGACTGAAGCAGTTAAAATTTTAAGCCCTGTATACTATTTCGTAGTCTATCTTTCCCGTTGCCTTATCATAAAAGTATTTAGAAGTTTAGTTATGTTTACTGACTTACATAGGTATAAAAGATTTTCAAGAGCTATAAAGTTTAATGTAATATTTTATTAAGACAAAACGCTGAGCTGAGTTCCGTCAAAAGAGAATAGAGAACCGTGTCACTAAGTGTAAGACCAGGTTTTCTATTTCCTTCTGGCATTTAAAGTTAAAGCGTGAAGCTAAAATGGTTTTATTACATATGTATATCTTTATTGACATTTCTATGGAACTCTAAAAAGACATTATGAGAATTGTGCATATTTTTTCTAATATTCTTAATAGAAAACGCAATTCCACTTTGAAAGGGCTCAAGAAATAAAAGAAAACCATATAAAAATGTTACTTTTTAATCAGTATAGCTTTTTAAAAAAATATAATTTCAAGATACATTACTAAATATTTCATTATGTATTTTTGTTTTTTTTACGTGTACGAGTAAACATATATTATTGCAAAATATTTAAATGTTATAAGATTCCAAAATACATTAGAAAACTCTGACTAAAATAACTCTCTCTCTCTCTTTTTTATTGTATTAAAAATCTAATTTCTCATATTATTTCGAACAAACAAAAAGTTATATAGGTATACTGGTATATAGGCACATAAGTAATCAAGTATTTACATAATACATTTTACAAGTCTATTAGTTGATTGAAATTACCGATGTTAACGTCCAGGTTGTTTGATTGATTGGCAGAAAATTGTCCACATATTTTGGAAATTTCATCATTTTTTTTAAATAATCATAATTTATGATAAAGTTTTTTGACGTATGCTTTTTCATTGTTTAGTGGCGTAGGTAGAGTCCGACCTTGTGCTAAGATACTCCGTTTTCTCTAATTTTATCACATTTTAGAAAACATCTATACTACATCCCACAAACAAGGGTTACGGGTTCAATTTCCACTGTGGCAATCCAATAACCACTTTATAAATATATCAGTCTTATAAATACTCTATATAATATTTACCATTCTGTGTAATGCTAATAATCATATAAAACTTTTTCTTCAGGTTTACATGCTTTGCTTAAAATAATATTATTTATGAATTATTCCCTACAACACTGGAATTACCTATACATTTCTATAAGCTCTGGCCTATTTTTCACTGTAATAAAACGAAGTGTTCGTGTAGGTCTAAATGCTATTTTGTAGTAATTGCCTATGGCCATTACAGTCCACTTTGATAGCCACTTTGTTAGACGATATTCTTGATTTGTTTCGAGTTGTTGTATTGCGGGCTAATTCACCAGAAAATTTATAGGTACGCTACAGCCAATATATATATTTCGTTTTATCTTCATATTTTTCTTAAAAAATGAGGAGAACGCAGTGTCTGGGATCTGTAACACTTTTTTTTAACTAAATTACTCTCTTATATGGAGACAGAATACGGTGCGCTAATCTTCGCTTCGCTAAGCCCATACCCATCGAATTTACAGTAAGATTTGTTAAGCTTTCCCAATGAGCCACAATGCGATTGATTCAAGTTGCATAATATAGATAATTTATCCTAAAGCTTTCTTTCGTCATGGCGCAGGGGCACAAGTGTGCGACTGAGAACGCCGTTGTGGGTTTGATTCCGTCACGGGGGAATGAAATATTTAATATTTTTATTTCGTTTTGGTGTCGAAGCAAAACTCAGCATTGAAAAAAAATCAACTCTACTTTCAAAGTAAAGTGTTGTAGTAATTTTAATGTTATCATGCTTTTACCTTAACGGTTTCGTATATCGATGAAACAATAAGCGCCCGTTGAAGCTTTCAATTAACAGCCAATGCAGTGAGTGTGCAATTTACTTGTTTTTGGTAAAGTGCATTACAACGATAATAATTATTATATATTCAAATATTGGGTTATGAGTCGTTAACATATACATAAGAACCTATGGAGTGTGGATACTAAGAAAGTCATGGAATAATATTACGTTCAAAATGCAATAGTTTTTCCTAACTGCTAGTGGCTAATATATAATCATTAGCTTCACGCTATATCCCACACACAGCTGGGTAGGCAGAGGGAACCTAGTGTTAAGACACTCCGTTCCCCACTTTCTGCCGAATTTTGAAGGCATTGCGTGTTGAATGGCAGAACTCAACGCCGCACTTTGCCTCGACACCAGAGCGAAGAAAATGGAAATATAAATTTAAGTAAATATTTCATTTCCTCGAGTGGGGATCGAACCCACAACCAGTCGGTTTTACAGTCACACTTTGTGCCACTGCGCCACGACTGGCCTCAATAATATATTATATAATCAGTAAATATTTGGATATAAAGATTTTTATTATTATTATTTGGATATAAAGTTGATAAATAATAAATAAATAAGTTGATAAATAATAAAATGGGATTTTTATTTAGAGGACGTAATAACACACTATTTTAAATATTTAGTCTTTATACCATATTACTTTTTCGGCTTGGCTTTATACATATAAACGTAAATTACATATAATACAATTTCTTATACAATGAAATTTTTTGTGAATGTATTAGTTTTAGCGAAAATGTTGTAATTTATCCATCCATTCACATGTATCCTACGCTTTAAAAATCCAATTATTTAAAACTCATAATAAAAAAAAATCTTGTTAATCTTTACGCATCTACAACATCCAGCTTTATAAACAGTACCTAGTAAAAAAAATATCAAATATACCAATCTAATGGAATACTAACCCACAACCACTGTGCATAAAAATACACTTCATAACTGCGCCACGACGTCGTTTATACTTATGAGTAATGTAATATTCATATATACATATATATAACGAAGAATCTACGAAAATATACCAAAATTTCCCAAACATCAATTTTATTATAAATCCTGAGCGTATACAAGAAAATGATCACACCAACATACGTCTGTATAATACATACATATATTCAAAGATATCAATAGGATTATAGCTTCATAATACGATTTGAGTGAAACAGACAAAATGTATCGATTCCAAAGATTATATCGCCTGATGTATGATATAGAGAATATAAGCTTTGTGTCTTTTTCATTGCAGAAATAATTCTGAACTTGTAAGCCGTTGACAACTTCGACAGTTTTATTTTGATTCTATTCATATAGTAGCGACTCGTTCGCGGCTTCGCCCGCTAAAATTACATAGTAATTTATTTACTAATCTGAATTACTTTCGTGTTTTAATAATATTATTATTTCATATATCAAAAATTAATATATCAGGATATTCATTTTATTATTGTAGGGTTGAATTTCAAAATTAAATTTAAAAAAACCCGTCCTATCGAAAAACAAGATTTCTCTAGCTTCTCGGGGCAAAAGCCAAAAATAATTACCATCTTTCAAGATACTTACCAAAGTATTACAGACAGTAAGGTTAATGAGTGAACAAGATTTAAAAGCCAATTCATCATTAACCACAAGTTCAACAGAACACGTGAGCGCACCTAATATTTTACAACCTAACACTTAACAGAAAATCTAAATATAGCTATATCGTAAATTAGCATACGCGTTAGCTTTGGCCGCGATATGAGGATTGATGCGTATACGTGACCTTGCATACGTTTACGGAATAATTATGAAATTTAATTTAGACATGTACTTACCTTCTTACTTTTAATATTTTTTTTATTTTTTTTAGCTTCACGCCGTATCCAGTATAATAGCAGGATAGGCAGAGGGAAAACAGTGTTATGACACTCCCCGTTTTCCGCTCAATTTTTGAGACATTGTGTGTTGAAGCGCAAAACTCAACGACAGGGTTTGTTTGGTTAGCAAAGCGTAGGAATAAATGTAATTCATTCGCCAAAATGGCAATCAAACTTACAACCGTCGTATTGCTCAGACGGTCTACCGATGCGCCACAACACCCACGACTTATAATATATGGGGACTAAAAATAGCTATATATTTTTTTACATGGCTCTTTAATTTTTTTAGAACAAACAATTTTTTCGTTAATAAAAACAACATTTTAGATCGTTTTTATATTAAACAATAGAACAACGTTTGAATATTGTTACTATTATTGATTTTAAATCTGTATTTTTGTATTGTTGTAAATAATTATGAAATACTGATTTTACAAGGCAATTTTATAAATAATTAATAATATTGGTGGTAATTTACACATATTTATTATAATCGAATCAAATTTCAAATGGTATTTAAGTAATATTATTTTATATTTATCTTTAATAGTTATTTTAGTCATCACCAATATAACTACGAAAACCATTACAGCTTTCTTATAATGTGAAGAAATGACAATGTCAAATCAGTGTAGTGAAATTTGACTGACAGTGTACGAATATACAGTGTGACTGACAATGGACAAAATGAACAAAATGGACAAAATGAGCAAAATGGGCAAAGGGCATAGTGGGCAAGTGCGCAGGGAGAAAACACCTGAACTACCCAGTGAATTATCCTTTGAAGAATTAAGGAACAGGTTCGATACTAGCGCTGCGGTGAGAAAGGAAATCATGTCGAATCCAGCTACGCACGGTAGCGCCACGCGGCAAATTGTGAGCGGGAAGCTTTTTAAGAAGTGCAAAAGTGCAACTTTCCAGATAGATGGCGCCACTTATACTATCGGTAAGTTTTAAGAAGTATTCGGTATTTTTTTTTATTTTTAGGTAATTATTCCGCTCTTGAAGAATTTGGAATTGATTTTGTTAGTTTTGTTTTGAATTATTATAGTATTAAGAGTTTGTTTTTGTTTCCAGGTAAGATGCAATTTTTTACGACGTGGTTTGAGTAAGTAAGAAAGATATTGATCAAAAATAAATAATAGGCAATACATTATATTTATATTATATAATATGAATCTGTTTTAAAATATTAATATACATAAAAGTATTGTATGACTCCTATTTACATTATATTATATTTTTTACGTAAAATCACATCACTACTATTCCTCTTGAATACATTTTATTACCCATAAACTAATTTTGACGTATTTTTGTGATACCAATGTTTATCTTTTTGTATATAAACAAAAAATAGCTCCGCGTTTTTTTCCGTATATCGGGATCGACAGAGGGAACCTATTTTTAAGACACTCCATTTCTCACTTTCCGCACAATTTTCGAGATATTACGTATCACTTGACTTAACTCAACGCCGAATTTGGTCTTGTCATCAGAGCTAGAAAATAAAAAAAAAGGATGGAACCCACAAGCGCCACCTATACATTTTGAATTCATCAACGTATATTAATAGTGTGTGTAAATAAGTTAATAAATAGTATTTTAAATTTAATTCTTTGAATTCCAAATTTTAGCATTATTGTCTTATCCGGAGTAAGCCTTTCTTATAAAATATTCATCCGAGTTAGTTCAACCCAGAATAATATATTAAATCGATTAGAACTAAAAAGGAATGACTCGTATAGTGTTTCACCTTTCCTTTTTTTCAATTTCATTAAGCATTAAAATATAATTACGAAATTTATTTAAAAAATGTGGAAAAGCGGCCTTTTTATTACAATTAATTTAATTTATATTTGAACTTTAAACCAGTTTCACGCTGTATCCCGCACACAGCAGGGTAGGCAGAGGGAACCTAGTGTTAAGGACACTCCGTTCCCCCCTTTCCGCCGAGTTCTTGAGGCATTGCATGTTGAGTGGCGGAACTCAACGCCGCGCTTTGCGTCGATACCAGAGCGAAGAAATGAAAATATAAATATAAATAAATATTTCATCTCCTCGACTGGGGATCGAACCCACAACCAGTCGATTGTACAGTTACACTTTGTGCCTCTGCGCCACGACTGGCCTCAATATTTTAACTTTCAAGAATCATCTAAATTTATTATGGATTCAGAAAAAAAAATCAATATTTTATTCTTCTAGACTATATTATTTCTATAATAGAATTGTGAAAATCACAAAAGACGACTTCTTGTCGTCTAGTTTCATTTGATCCCCTTTCCCGAGATACAAGTAAATTAGCGTCGCCCCCAGCTTAGTGAACGTTGTGTATTATTAGAGTTGTGTAGGCTTATTAATTGATACAGGTAGAGTGAAATTCTAAGCTTTTTTGGACTTCATTTTCACGTTATTTGTTTTTCAGCTATTTTCTTAGTGTTTTTTAATAATTTTTAAAATTTTTACTGACCGTTGTTCCGATATTTTTATATGTAAGTATATTTAAATACAATATTGTGGATTTATTTTATGAATTTCTTATACTTTTTAAATATATTAAAATATAACTCACCTCGTTTATCTGTATTTAAAGATTGTATTATGAATTTAATAATATATTCTACCTTCAATGGGAATTGAATCCACAATCGTCTAAACATAGACACATTGTAAATGCCTTGTAGTAAATATTAATTGCACATTTGAAACCTAATATATGAAGCAGTTCAATATCGTTTTGCACATCTGTGTCAATGTTATTATAATATTCTATCACAAATGCAGTGCATTCGAAAGGCACGCCACTCACATTTCACTGGCGCTATTCCTGGAATATTGATTTATTTGTTTATTTATATAATAAAATAGGTAAAAGCCATTTAGATTTATGTTTTCAATTTAATATTTTTCTTTAATAAAGCAATAGGTAAGTTAGGCAAGTTTGTGAGTGTTTTGATAATTTGTTCTGCGTTGTCGCTTGAATTAAGTTATTTGGGTGCTGAGTGGCGCGACAAAACATTTATTTTTATTTTGTTAGAGTCAAAAAAAAATTATTATAAATATAATCATTAATATTTTCATTTCTTCGGTCTGGTATTGAAGCAACGCGCGGTGTTGAGTTCCGCCACTCAATACAAAATAATGAATTCGGCGAAAAGTGGGGCACGGAAGTGGGAAGAGCCTTAATGGGAATACAATGTCTTAACACTAGGTGCCCTGGCTCCCTCGCCTGAATGTAAGCGCGGTGATTGTGGGTTTGATTTCCAGTCGTAGGGATTAATAATTTTCATTTCCTCGTTCTGGTGAATGACAAACGCATCATTGTCTCTTCTCTTTTCTCTTTTATATAATAAGACAGTAAAATTATTTTGTCTGTACATTTAGTAATTTTACACTTAAAAATTAAAAAAAAGAATAACAGAAAGCAAAAAGATTTTTTTTTAATTTCTTGTCTGTCCGTCTGTCTGTCGATATTTTTGTCCACATTTTTCTCTGAAAGTACTGAACCGATTTACTTGGAAATTCACCAATTGCTTTGTTTTAACTCAACTTAACTACTAAAGTTTAGTTCATCAAAATCAGTCCATTAAAAAAAAGTTATCGTCATTTGAATGAGCTCAAGGCTTGCCTGCGAATATTATATAGCAATCGTGCTGGTAAGATTCCTGGCTAAAGAATGACATTCGAAACATCTGGGTTATATGACTGTTGATAAAAATATTTATTTTTGAAGCACTATTATATAATATTTTATACAATAAAGTAAACAAAATTGAATTGTTAGTGGAGATTACCTTCATAAATCATAACAGTTAAGTTTAAGTCGTAATTAATTCAACACAGACATAAAGAACGATCTTGAAAGAAATATCAAGTAAATACAAAGATTTTTTGGTTGGTTCGTTCATATAATATATGTAACTAATTTAAAAACTGTACAGGAGTTAATATGCAATTATTACAGTTATTTTA
>DWLH01001520.1:0-12704 GCA_018249795.1 Heliconius telesiphe telesiphe | reverse complement strand
TTATAAAATGGATGCCGTTAAAAGTGATAGGTGAGTTTTATATTGGTAATATTATATAATATTATGCGAGGCCGTCGTAGCGCTGCAACAATGGTTGAATATAAACGCGATGGCTGTAGGTTCGATTTTCAATAGGAGGAATATTTATTTTCATTGATGGTACATGGGTTGCAAAGTGTCTTCATAGTTCATCTTCACAGACTTTCACATTTATTATATTAGTAGGATTTTAAGAGTCTTAGAGTTTTGGTTTGTGATAAAATTATAAGGGGTTGGTTTAAAGAATAAGAACAAAGAATATCGTATTGAGCACGTTAACGATATACTATTACAGTGGTGGGTATATATAATACCCAATATTACAAAAAACTAAACTAGGTTCAAGATGTATCGCTAGCGGGGTAGTCACAGAGAGAACGGAGAGCCAAACGCTACGGTTTCTGCATACCTCTTTCGAATCGTCCATTGTCATTAACCTCTTCTTCATACATGCTCTTAGGGGGTCCTCATGCTTTTTACGTGACCTTCCTCTAGTATCTTTTATATTGTGTTTTCGATGGTCACCCGAGGTCTCCCCCTACCTCTCTTACCACTCACTTTTCCATCGCAAATCTTTTTTGCCATTCTTTCATAACCCATTCGTTCGACGTGCCCAAATCAGCTGAGCACGTTCTTCTTCACTCGTTTCACCGTGACATCATCGCTATATTATTATACAAAAATCATATAAATTAATTTTGGTCTTCTTTTACATCTGCCTAAAACAGATTAGAGTATATTTGGTTATAGTTTTTATATAGATATTTTCCCAGTTTGGATAAGTAAAGTTATATTATTTTTATCAAGTGTTATATTTTGTATGTGTATGGAAAAGTCGCTATTTTGGGTCTTAGTAGTTTCTCTTCGCTTTTACTGAAAGTTGAAATGCGTAGTAGTAGTAGCAGTAGCACAAGCATGAAAAATATGCATTCGTGTGTAATATAAATATTTTTTAGGCCAGTCGTGGCGCGGGGGCACAAAGTGTGACTGTGAAACTGACTGGTTATGGGTTCGATCCCCACTCGAGGAGATGATATATTTATTTAAATTGATATTTTCATTTCTTCGCTCTGATGTCAAGATGTCAATGCGCGGCATTGAGTTCTGCCACTGAACACGCAATGCCTCCAGAAGTCGGCAGAAAGTGGGGAACGAAGTGTCTTAACACTAGGTTCCCTCTGCCTACCCTGCTGCGTGTGGGATACAGAGTGAAGCTGTTTTTTTTTATATTGATTTCTTAGACATCTACGTGGTGATTGGCTTATATACTGGGAGCATGAAATTGGTCGCGCGGACAAGGACACAAGGTTCAATTTGAAGCAAATAAAGCTACAAACGTTTGCTGGACATTCGCACTCGGTCAAGTCCATACATTGTCTCGACAATGAGAATAGTTTTATGAGTGGCTCGAAAGATAAAACTGTCAAACTTTGGTCTTTGAGAAATCAGGTAATATAATTTTTTTAGGTAGCGTTTTTTTTTAATGTTGATTAAATCCTTGAAAAAAAAATACCATTACGCTAGTTATTTAATAGTATATTTATTGAAATTTAATCTGATTTTTTTTTGTTTTTGTTTTTTACCTTCACGATGGTATGTAGACGAAATCTAGGAACCTAATGTTGAGACACGTCCGTTCCTCACTTTCGGCTGAATTCTGGAAGATGCTGCGTGTTAAGCGGCGGAACTCAACGGCGAAGAACGAATAAAATATTAAATATTTCTTTTCATGCACAAGAACACTGTGCAATGACTGCCCTCTTATATTATATTTACGTAACAAAAATATTACCTTTGTTGATTTATTGCGTCACATATACGAGCATTCGACAGAATTAAGAGGAAAACATCATTCGACAGAAGGTGAAGTATGGAGTGTCTTAACACTAGGTTCGCTTTGGCTACAGGATTTGGCGTGAAGCTGCTAAAAATATATTATATAAATAAAATTGGGCTTTAATAATCAAAGTTAAACATCATTGATAATTTTATAAAAAATCAATCTTTATCAGGGTGACGGTAATGCAACAACTCAATGCAACTGGACCTACACGGGGCACAAAAAAGGAGTAGTATCTTTAACATTTCTAGAATCACTCCGACTCGCCGTCTCTACGGACTCCGTTGTTCATATATGGGACCCCTTTATGGAAAGTGTGGTTTCTCAGGTAAATAAATTATACTTATAGCTACCTAAAAAATATACAAAATCCTTATATCAATAAAATCATAGCCTATATGTTATCCTGATGTATAAAGCTGTGTCATTATAAAGTTTCATATAAATCTGTTTAGTAGTTTTTGTGAGAAAGTGGAACAAACATCCCGTTGTGACTGCCCTGAAGTTAGCGGCAGATGAATTTGCAGATTTGATTTTTCGATTTTTTTCTTATTTTGATTATATTTCTCCAGAGTCTACAATGTACAATAGTTTAGAAAGCTTTACTTCAGTGCGGCCACGATTTGTTGACCGTACTGTAAACAATTTGACAGTACGGTCAACGAATCGTGTATAACTTTTGTTAATTTATTATTTTTTAATTTCGAGAACAACTAAATTTTTATTCCTTATGTGTATAAATTAAATTGTTGACGAAGTTTAACAAGGAATTAATGTGAGGATTGTAATATATGGAGTTGGGTTCGATTCTCACCCGGTGGTGTAAAAAGAAAGTTTATATTTCTTCGCTCTGATATCATCGCCAATAAATAAACAATGTCTCGATAATTGTGACGTGGTTAAACACGACCCGCATTGTAACGGGGTAACCGTTGTAATGCGGGATACAATATGAAACTGAATAAAAAAACATACGTTAAATATTAAAAAAAAAAATTAAGTGTACCACACTTAAGAAAAGTTTTTTTAAATAGTTTTCTAAAAAAATATATTACACATGTTTTTATATTTAAAGTTAGAAAATACAAAATCGCAAGCGGCGGTGAGCATAGTGCGCACGCTGCCGGGCCCCTCGTGCGCCGTGCTGGCCGCCACCACCGACGCCACGCTGCGCGTGCTGGACGCGCGGGACGCCAGGGACTGTAGGGCTCTGGAGTTTAAGGTCAACTAGTTTTATTTAATTGTAGCGGTGTTAAGTTCCGCCACTCAACACGCTATATTTCGAAAATATGTTGAAGTTTTATTTAGTTTTATAAGGGGACTTGAACCACTTTGAAAACTGAAAAATTACCTTCACTCTAAAAGTATCCTAGATGCTAATAAAAATATAAATTTAGCTGTAGCAAATGTGTACAAATTCCACATAATGATTAAGAACGTGTGCCTTTCTTTAGAAAAACGTTTAAAAATTCGACGTAGCTGGATCCGATTCTGCATCTCTTTGAAACCATCCGAGCAATCTGACCAATAGGCTATACGACTTCATTAAGTCTTCAGTAATATGTGGTGTAGTTGACGACGAACGCCTAGACGGTCCCCAAGAAGCGCACGTTCGAGTCCCGCTACGTTTTTATAGGTAATCTAAAATATTTAAATGTGGTGTCCCCAGGTGGCGGCGAGCAGCACGGCGTTCATCCGCTGCATGTGCGTGTCGCCGGCGGGCCGCTGGGCGTGCGCGGGGCTGTCCAGCGGCGCGCTCGTGCTGCTGGACCTGCGCACCGGCAGCGCGCGCGCCGCCTGGAGGGCGCACGACGGGGAGGTGCGCTATGTGTTCGATCCCTGCTCGAAGGAATTCATTATTATTACTTAATATTTTTATTTCTCTCGCTTTTGACACCAAGACAAAAAGCCCGGTGTTGAGTTTTGCGACTCAACAGTCTCGAAAAATTCTGCGGGAAGTGGGGAAAGGAGTGTCTTAACACTAGGTTCACTCTGTCAACCTTGCTGTAGAGATACAGCGTGAAGCTAATTTCATTTTTATTTTTATTTTGTCGTATAGATATAATAGATATGTAAATACGTATGGTAGAAGCCGCCGTTGCCGCCCACCTATCAAAGACCGACCGACGTGAGTCGTCTACTTAACAGCGCGTATGTCACCAACTCTATCGAGTGCAAACGCGACGATTGTGAGTTCGATTCCCAATCGGGGCAATTTTTATTTCCTCGCTTTGGTAACAAGGCAACGGCTACGCTGAATACCGCCACTCATCACGCTAGAATTAAGTATCTTAATGGGAATGGAGTATCTTAACATTAGATTCCCAAATTAAAGACAGCGTGACGCTGGAAAAAATATACACTGTGACATCCTTTATAACATTTTCAAAATTTCTCCGTTCAACATAAAGCAAAAATTGTATTCTTTTACAAGTTTGTACGAAAGCTCAAAAAAAGATATATCAATTACGTATAAAGATTAATAATACATTAATATTTTTAAATTATTTCTTTATTTATTTGTCGGTAATTTTTATGTTGTAACATGCTGTAATCAGTTAAATCTTTTTATTTTATAAATGTTCTTAAGTTTTACTTTGTTCACCAGTTTCTTTGTTATTATCTAATTCAGATCAAAAATAAAATAAAATAAATATTACACAGGTGCTTCGTCTCGCCGCTGTTGATGACTACCGCGTACTCAGCTCGGGCTTGGACCAAGTGACGGCGCTGTGGAGAGCTGATGATGGTGAACTTATAGCGCATTTGAAGTAAGTAGTTTAGATTGTATAGCTATTTTTATTTTATCTATATACAATTGAAAATTTTAATTATTCCAGGCTAATTCAATTTACATTACATTGCGTGTAGAGGCAAGAGGGACAGGTTCGAAGCCTTAAACAAAAAACATGTTAAAAATGTTATAATATATCTCTAAAAAAATTTTGATTTATATCTTCACTAATCGAAATAAAAAAATATAAATTATTAAAAAAAGTATATATATTAATATAAACTAATTTTTCACCCAAATCAGAGGCAGCACAGAACCGGTACACTGTCTATCCGTCTATTACAACGAGCTTATATCGGGAACTACTAACAATCGCATCGGTGTCCACACTTCGTTAGACCAAGACGCTTCATTCTCTAGTACTAAATTAAGATCTGATACATTCAAAGGTGTTTTAACTTGTATGTCCGTTTTACCACTAAATAGATTACTTTTGTTGGGCAGCGATAATGGCAACATTAGTTTACTTTGTTGATCTCGAATTTGTTTCTATTTTTTTAATAATTTTTTGTATTGATTTTTTGTATGGTGTGCTAAGTTTGATATGTCGACTTGTAAAATTTACTATTTTTTTTTAAGCGTAATTGGTTGGTTTAGTACAGTTTAGTTGCTGTAAAATAGACCTACCGATTTCGGAATTTATTACCTTATGAAGCTAAAAAATATTTTAAACATTTTTAAAGTGTTGTTCCACACTTGGAAAAGAAAAATACATTTTCAGAAAACGTACAATAATCTACGATGATTTCCAAGGGGCACGGGTTCATATTCTTGTATATTTTCAGTTTTTTTAATATTAATGATGTATCACTCACTTTATAAGTGCGTGTTTTTTAGTTATGTTCAAAGTATTAGTCGACTTTTCAACTTATTTCCGCCTCGCGAGGCCGAACGCCTCGAACGCAATTATTGTATGTAATAATTTTGACTTAAATTTAATAATCTTAAGACACATCTGTAAATTTATTATTCTTTGGTGCAATAGAACAATCTAGAAATTAGCAACTAACAACTCTTACAGCCAGACTCAGATACTTCAATTTACATTACATTGCGTTGGCTTAGAGTGTAAAACTGATATTTTTTTGGACTTTTTTAAATTTTAGTTTTTGTATTTTATTTTATTTTTTTAAATGTAAAAAAATACAAAATTATCCTTTTTTTATTTCATATAAGTACAGAATATAATTTATGTTAGTCTTAAAAAAAATTAATGTCTTACCTGCTAACTTGCTTAATTTATAAGCACGTTTACACTCTTAAGCCGACGATTTATTACATTGATTTAATTACAGTTAAACGTTAATTGACGTCTTTGAGTGGCGCAGGGAATTAATATTGTAGATCGCTAGGCTGGTACCTGGAATGTTTTTTTAGGAAATATATATATATATATATATGTTAGTTAAGCTATAGCATATTATTATTTTTACAATGATATATGATATATGGAATATTTGCACAGGGTTTGTATTTTAGTTATAGGGCAAAGTCATTCCGTACATAAACTGAAAAAGTGAAGTATATAATATACAGAGAAACTCAATTATCTAAGCATATTTTATATGGATTCGCGATTATACGTATAATTTGCCGATGAAGAAGAGTGACGTCTGATTACCTAATAAAGTCTAATAAATACCATAATATACAGAGGTGGTTGTAGCGCAGTGGCACAGTGATCGAACCCACAACCAGTCGGTTTTACAGTCACACTTTGTGCCGCTGCGCCACGACTGGCCTCTACTGACTGTTGTACCTAAAACATAATTATTTAACAATATTAGTTTGTGAATACAATGAGAGTACAAATAATTCGTTACCAAAGACATACTTTGCAAGTGCTCTTTTTTTTTATTTGTGTTTAATTTTTTTTTTTCATATAAAGTAAAACTAAACTAGTAAGTAATAATAGAAATTTCCTATTATCATTTTAAAAATAACAATGTATAATAAAAGACATAATAAATAGTTAATATAATAAATAGTATGTACACGTAATTGGTTTCTTAATAAATTTATGAAAAAACAGTTTTTTTGAACTTCATATATATTTAAAGAGCGGCGTTGAGTTCCGCCACTCAACAAGGAGTATGTCGAACAATCATAAGGGCGTGAAAAACGGAGTCGAAACTAGGGCTCATATTTATAAATCGCTCTCAAGTCGGACTTGAGAGACAGATCGATCTTGAGAAGCAGGACATTAATAATGTATGCATGAAAACGGTATCTAAAGATCGATCTCAGACTTGAGAGCGGGTTATAAATATGGGCGTTGGTTATTTCTCACTATCCTTCTATATACGAGATACAGTATATGTTTATGATAATATGGGAAAAAATATTTTGCAAGTTATCGAATTATAAATATTTTTCACAAAATTATTAATAAGCCTAAGCCTAATCTCAAGAACTAACCTAATAATACTTTTATTTCTGAATAATCATGATACACTTTGGTTATTATGCATTTATTCATTATTAACAAAAAAACTAAATTGATTGATGTGTATTTTAGGTTGTTCATTCGTGAGAAAATAAATTCATTTTAGAAGGAAATGGAATTATATATTTTTTTTGTTCCATTTTAACCGACTTCAAAAAAGGAGGTGGTTCTCAATTCGTCGGAATCTTTTTTATATTCATATTTATGCTCTGTGTGCATGATTATCGAAAAGTATATTTTGTTATAATTTTAAGTCGAAAGTTACTTTCCTTTAATATTAATAAAGTTCACGTTTGACATAATAATTGTGACATTTATTTAGCGTTATGTGATATCACGAACAAAGTAATGTTTCACCATTCTTAGTTTAAGATTAATAAAAATGTTTGGTTATAATGATTAAGTATTTAATTAGAGCTCTGACACATTCGGCGCACTCAGAGATGCTAATTTGCTTTTAATGTAAGTTAAATCTTAATCGACGTCTCTGAGTTAGATAGTATTTTATATTAATAGCATTGCAATTAAATACGGTTACTCAATATCACCAATGCAACTGTGTAAACTGTATTCAATTTTAATTAGTAAAATTTATATGATTTTTCTCCATCAATAGACAGACAGACATATTATTGTATAAAAAAACAGCTTTAATTGCATCTAAATGAATATTTTCAGCAAATACTTCCTATATAGAGACATCGAGAAAAAAGTATGTATTATATTAAAAATATTAGTTTATGTAAAATAAGCAAATTATCACAAAACAGTGCCAAGTTATAGATCATCAACGTTATTTCTCTCAACCCTAAACTATAAATCTTGTACATTTAAAAAATATGTAATTATATACTATATTATAGAAATAATTTTAATAATAAGTTATATATATATATATATATATATATATATATATAAAAATAATAAGTAAGTCATGTTGTATGTTTTGTAAATTTGCACGATCGCTATGTAATTGTATTTAGTTTAGAAGTATTTTTTGTAATAAAACTATTTTTAGAACTGAAACTTTTTTAAATATTTATAGTTCCAAAACACCCTTTAAGAAACGAAATCCAAATGGCTTGCCTTGGTGTAGCACCTGACTATTAAAGCGTGGGTTGCGAATATGATTCCCATTCGGGGGACGAGTCTTAAATGGTCTTGACAGAAGGACCATAAAGTGATACTAAGGGTTCCGTTTCCGTTCCGTTTCCGTTTTTTCATTTTTATATACGGAACCCTCAAAATCAACAACAGAATATCATTATTGACGTTTCTCATATGAATAAGCAATACAATACATATTATAAGACACACTAAACTCACTCGAACTTGTGACCATCACTTTAAGAGAAATATATTAATTTCAATTGCACAGTGCACTATGTAACAAAAAATAACTGTATATGAAATATCTATAAATATTAGGATGCCAGCCAGTATGGAGGCCAGTCGTGGCGCAGAGGCACAACGTGTGACTGTAAAATCGACTGGTTGTGAGTTCGATCCACACTCGAGGAAGTGAAATATTTATTTACTGAGTGTCTTAACACTAGGTTCCCTCCCTCTGCCTACCCTACTGTGTGTGTGGGATACAGCGCGAAGCTGATTTATTTTATTTTATTTATAAATATTAATAAAAAATGGTCATATAGTTAAAATGTCATGTTAAATAATAAATCAAATGTGAGTCAAAGTTGTCGCAATATGCTAGCAGGATACCTGCCTAATTGCAGTGCGTATACATAAATGCATGCGCGGACCAATGTTACTGGGTAAAAGAAAATATTCGATACGAATTACTTATAAAGACATTTTGTATGTGTTTCTTAAGGACTGGGTCTATTATTTTGTAATCTAGAAGTTAGGTTTTCTATGTAGTAGTACCTACATGAAAATTTATATATTTAAAAAAGTCTAATTTTTTGAGGCCAGTCGCAGCTTGGCGCAGTGGCACGAAGTGTGACTGTAAAACCGACTGGTTGTGGGTTCGATCCTCACTCCAGGGGATGAAATATTTACTTAAAAATTTTATTTTTTCACTCTGATGTCAAGGCTAAGCGCGGCGTTCAGTTCTGCTACTCAACATGCAATGCCACCAGAATTCGGCAGAAAGTGGGGAACTGAGTGTCTTAACACTAGGCTCTCTCTGCCTATCCTAGCATATTGTGTGAAAAGTCTAATTTTAGGCTTTGAGTTTGTAAGTTTTCTCTGGTTGTTCCAAAAGATTTATATAGTTAAAAAGAATAGCAAATAAATTAAGGCCAGTCGTGACGCAGGGGCACGAGTGTGTGACTGTAATCGTGACAAGTTGTGGGTTCGTTGCCCATTCGAGGGCTCCACACTCTGGTGTCGAGGCAAAGCGCGGCGTTAAGTTTCGCTATTCAACACCCAATCCTAGAATCTGGCGAAAAGTGGGGAACGCAGAATCTTGACAGGCTCCCCTGCCTACCTTGCTACATGCGAGGTACAACGTGAAATAAAAAAAAATAGTAAACATATATCTAAAGATGTTGACGAAAAAGTATAAGATTTATCGATATAAGAAATTTGTAAGACTCGAAAAAAAATACGGTTGTATGTACATACTTAAATATCTTCTCACAATAAATCTTATCACCTCTTTCTCGTCTGGTTAATTTTAGTACCAATGAATATGTAGCGAGCTACTTGTGCTTAAATGCTGTTAGAGGTGCAATATCAACACGTCCTTGCGAAATGCAGACACTGTCATTATGCAATATTTCTTCCGATTTACGTTTTAATATGCTCATGGAAATCAATATAAAAAATATATTTATAAGGCCAGTCATGGTGGTTACAGTCACACACACGTGTGGAAATCGAATAGTTGTCGGTTCGATTCCCACTCGAACAAATAATAATTGTTAGAAAATATTTAGTAACAAGGCAAAGCGCGGCGTTGAGTCGAGTCACTCAACACGTAATGTCTTGAGAATTCGGACAAAAATTGGCAACGGTAGCGTCGTAATGGGAACGGAGCGTCTCAACACTGGATTCCCACTTTCTCTCTGCCTATGCCTGCTTGCCGTTTGCACGAGATACAACATGAAACCAAGAAACGAACCTTTAACACTACATTATTTATTTAATCGCGACCAACCGACCTCAGGTTCATTTTCTCAAATGACATGACCGACACATGAATGGGCGCGGCTATTTGATATGAAATTTAAACTAGTTCACGCAAGGCGGCATACCTGTGATACATACTGGTTGGCACAGCAGCTTGGCTGTCGTGTGACCTACATATCAACGAAATGCACTCCTCCGTTTGGACGCGGCGCCTGCGCCTGCGCCTGTACAATTAGTTTAAACAAATTATTGGTTACTTGGTTGCGTGGTTAGTGGTTACACGTACGATCAATTTTATAGGTTAATGGCTATAAGTGCATCTAATTGTTTTCTTTTTTTTTTTTCCTTTTTTTTTTCCTTTTTTTTTGTTTCCTATCTGCTTCCTGTTTATTTGCGGATTTGAAATAATAAGTGTTTTATTTTTTTACAATTTGTTTTTTTTTTAGAAATTTTAATTTCTGACTGACGGAACTCAACGCTGCGATTAGTTAGTTTTCTAAAAAACGCTGAAAATTGATTCACTTATGCATTGTTGAAGATATATTTTTTTAACTTCTCGCTGTATTCACATGCACATAGTAGGGTAGGCAGAAGGAACCTAATGTCATGACGCTTCGTTTCCATTAAGACATGTTCCTTATTTTCCATCAAATTCTCGAGATAAAAAAAAGATAAAAAAAATTGTGTATTAAGTGGCGGAACTCAACGCCGCGCTTTGCCTGATTGCCAGGGCGACGAAATGAAAATAATAAATATTTAATTTCCCCGCGTGGGAATCGATTCCACAACCGTCGCGTTTACAGTCGCACGCATGTGCCCTACGCCACGGCCTCAAATATCTAAAAAAAAGGTATCTTCATATACCTTTTTTTTCGATTTGACTTGCTGTTGACCTGGGATGATCTTGACAGCGTCAAAGTAATGTTTTTTCTATGAAATAAAAAAAAAACACTTTACAGATTATGTCCTCTGTATTATTTTTTACAATACAAATATAAATTACACTTTGTGTCAAATTTCATATTTGTAGGTCCACAGAAGTGCCATATAGGTTTTTATTACGCGGCCAATTTCATACATAAAATGCAGCAAAAACGATGCATAAATAATAGTTTCTCTTGATTGCGTTGACTTACAAGCTTAATTTTTTCCGTGCTCCAAGTGTCTTTAGACCTGAATATTTCATATTAATTTGGGCTACATTCCTGCACGCGTTCTTATGATAAATAAGGTCTTGACAGAAGACAACAAGGTGATACTATAACGGTACCGTTTCTCCATTTCAGATACGGAACCCTAAAAAGCATTTACGCAAAAAACTCGAAACACAAAATCTGGCTATATAATGCATATGGGTTGACCAAAAAATCGACTAATTACGAATTGATTACTACTAAAAGGATATTTCAAGGTAATTTTTCACACCTTCGGCCAGTTTTGACGGATACGAAACTATTTAGTTTATATTAAACTCAGTTCAGGGTAAATTTTGTATGGGCTAATTGGTTATTAGCAGTGTGCACAACAGCTCATTTTAGAAAGAATGCAACAAAAAATGTTAATATAATGCTAAGTTGTTCTGAAATTGAACGGATCAAATATTCTTTTTAGAGATCGGTTCTTTTGTTCAGTTATATAATAAAACGAACATCTCTATTGGTTATTAGTGATCATTTATCAAGAGGAAGGCGAAAAAGAAGAATGCGAACCAACGTGGCGCGGAATTCAAAATCCGTTACGTTATCTATACTATCTATATCTATACTAATATTATATAGAGGAAAGATTCGTATTTTTGTATGTATGTATGTATGTATGTATGTATGTATGTATGTATGTATGTAAATTAATAAAATCGGATATTCCATTCAAAAGATATAACGAATTTAAAAATATCAATCTAAAGGAAATCATGTAATAATAAAAACTGCGGAGTGTGTGCCGTGTGGCCTCGCGCACCGTGGCGAGTAACTCTGCGGGGGTGAGGGGGAGGTGCATCGATATCACTAAAATTATTAGACACTAGACAATCGATTAGATTTTTTTTTCTTTATTTGAATTGAATAGGCCCCGAAAGGACCTGAATATTCCAAATCGGTCCTGTTAGGACCGATTTGGAATATTCTTTTACAATTAGACGATTAACGTGTAAAAAAATACCAAAAAAAAACCTTATATCGCATACGCTGTGGCAGTTATTGACAATAGAGCAAAGTGATGTACTACAAATTTTTGTTTAGTTAGTTAGTTAGTTAGTTTGTACCAGGATAACTAATTTCCAAAGGAAAATGTGCAAACTAGAAAAGAGCCGCTATCGTAGTACAATCTAAATATATATATATATATATATAAATCGTGGCCAGTCGTGGCGCAGCGGCACAAGGTGTGACTGCAAAACCGACTGGTTGTGGGTTCGATCCCCACTCGAGGAGATGAAATATTTACTTAAATTTATATTTCCATTTCTTCGCTCTGGTGTCGAGGTTAAG
>DWLH01001519.1:0-12708 GCA_018249795.1 Heliconius telesiphe telesiphe | reverse complement strand
ACGCTACTAATAAAATTAAATGTTAAAATCGTGTTTTATCCTTCGATCAGCACAAATCGTATTATGTGGCTAATAAAGGTCGGCAGAGCTATAAATTAGCATTAGAAGGAAATCGTTTGACGGCCGGTGGTGATCAAACGATGTTTTTTGCAACCTATTTTTAGTATGAGATGGACTGGGTAAATTATATTATATAATTTAGATGACTTTAAGAAAAAAAGAGATCATCAGTTTAACAAGTATTTAGGCTAAATACTTATATAGAAAACGTATAAAAATTTGAACGTAGCAGGACTCGAACCCGCGCCTCCTGGAAATCGACCAAGACCTGGTCGGCTTCCAGGAGGCGCGGGTTTGAGTGGCGGAACTGCCGCACGCTACGCTTTGCCTCATTACCAGAGGGAGAAAATGAAAATATTAAATATTACATTTTCCGGGATGGGAATCGAACACACAACCTGTCGCGTTTACAGTCGCACGCTTTGCACCAGTGCCACAAATGGCCTCCCTTATTTTTTTTAACCTCACGCTGCATCCTGCATAGGGTAGGCAGAGAGATCCTAGTATTAAAACATTCCGTTCTTCATTTTCCACTGAATTTTCGAAACAAAATTTCAAAAAGTCAACCACAAACATATATATAAAAGAGAACAAAACAAATACTGATTTGGAGGAAAATAATAAAGAAAACAATGGAACGTATGGAAAGCACATCGAGTGGCAAGCATCGACTCTTCTAATAAAATATGCCGTCGACAAGGGGGTAGGCGTAAATCTTAGAACACCTTACCGGTTCGGTCGACGGTAGCGAGCGCTTTCATATAAATAAACTAAATACGAATACTTACTATAAAATATATAAATTCAATTAAATGTATGTTTGTGTATATAAATGATAAATAAATAAATGACCATATTGAAATATAGAAATAACATATATTAAATAAACTATAAATGTAAATAATAGTTCCTTACAATTAAATGTAAAAACAATTTTAGTTGAAACTAAAGAAATATATGCAAAAGTGTATTATTATTTTAAATGTAACAATTATAATATAAAATCCGAAGTTCGTGTTTAATGAATGTTCTCAGATCAGGTAAAAGTTCGTTTATCAAATTATCGTTTTATATGAATGATTTACGTAATCGTTTTATGAGTAAATTTGTAAAGTTTAATACTAGCGAACTGCCATAGCTTTGTCTGTTTGTACCGTACCTCAAAATGACAAAACGAAACCCTTTTCACTTTGTTGTCCGTCTTAAAGAGTATTTCTCTCAAAATCACGTGGATGTATGTATCAGTCTGAAATTAAATTCAAATAACCAGATCTACAGTCAAATCAAGCCAAATCAAAAAGCCCGCAAGCTTAAGTTTATAATTTTTTATATGTCCAACTCACACTTATCATTTTTATGAATTCGCCAGCCGCGCCAGTTAGGCACAATTTACTTGAAGATTGTGTAATATAATCTATAGTGCCTCGCGCATATAGCAGGGTAGGCAGAGGAAACTTAGTACAAAATGTACTATTACATATATAGAGTACTAATACATATATAGAGGTCAGTCGTGGCGCGAGGGCACAAAATTCTGACTATAAATGCGACTGGTTGTGGGTTCGAGTGGGAAAATCGCAACACTAGGTTCCCTCCGCTTATTCTACTATATGCGGGATACAGTGTGAAACTAAAAAAAATATCTAAATTGTTTTTATCTCGTAGGCAGAGGGAACTTACTGTTAAGACACTCTTTTCCCAATTCGCACCAATTTTTCGAGGAATAGTGTGTTAGATAGCGGAATCCAATAGCACCCTTTGCCTTCCAGAGCTGAGAAATGCGAATTATTAATTTAACCCGTGTAGGTATCGAACAAACAACTATCGAATTTACAGTTAGGCGTTACCTGACTATGCTATGACGGTAAATTTTTAGACCTAGTTGCCTGCCTGAAGACTAAACAATAATGTTTCTTTGGTTATAAACTTAGAAAAGCTAACTAAAAGGTGGCTTTCAAAATTCGGTTTTCTGCTTTCAGCTGAGACCAATTCTGAGAGTGCGTAACCTTAGAAATTAGATTCATCGTTTGGTCAAAAGGGCCTTTTTAGGGACCGAAACTTAACGTAATTCATCAACTTGTAAATTTAACACAAAAAAAGGATTAATACGCTTACTGGCGTAAGTGATATAGGGTTATTTTGAGAATGAAGATTAGTAATATGGTAAAGTTCCCATGAAGCATGACAAATCTTAATTAAAAATGATCTTATTTTGTTACTTTAGAATATATAAGAAAGGATTGAATATTTTTTTTGTGTGTAAAGAAAACTATATATTTTTTTTTTAAAGATTATTTAAAGTAATTTATATGTACTCATATAAAACATTTACGCAAATAAGTAACTGTCAGAAAATGCACAACCAAAGGTACACGGCGTAAAATTCTTTTAGTTATAGGTTGAGTAGTGTTGGAGACGTACAAAAGAAGATTTCCCACAATTGGTATAGTAACGAGGAAAACGGGAATTATTTGTTTTCTACGTCAATCAAAGACACGGGCAACATCTTGTAAATATCTAGTCAATAATCTCCAATTTTTATTTTCAAAACTTCTTTTATTACCAGATCTATATTTCATTGAAATCATTTCTCTTTATTGCGAGACTAAAAATATTTAGTACAATATATCCTAAATTCGAACTCTGCTAACACAATAGAATTATATTAATAACTTTCACAAGTTCGCGTTACATTGTGTAAGGCCAATATATACGTTTATGTTTCAGTGCTTAATAAATGTGATATACCAGAAATGAGTTTGGAAAACGTGGAATGAAAGTGAAATACGATCTTTTTTGTTATTAGCTTTTAATTTTTGTAACCTTTTTCTAGCTTCGCGCTATATTATTAGCGGAGTAGTCAGACAGAACGGGGCTTGCATTCTTTTTTTGCCTCGTACGCTGTCGTCAACCTTTTCATACATCGTACCGAGGCTTGCTTTACGTGACCTTTCTCAAGTGTCATTGATACTTTGTTCTCAAATGTCAACCGAGCTCTCTCTCTACCTCTTCCATTACTTACTTTTAGGCTCTCGGCGTGCCCAAGCTTACCTAGCCTAGCCTGACTACTATAATCTTAATGTTAATGACTTCTATATTAGGCATATCATATTTATTAAGCTTTCTATTAGAACTGGTACTATTATCTTATACTGGTTTTTCCTAAAAGAACCGCAAATTATTAAATATTATTTGTTAAAGGGTTTGAACCTACACCCTGAGGGTAACTATTTAAAGATAAGATTCCATTTGCTTGTACGTTATACATTTTGCTTAACAAACGCTACTTTAGGAAAAAATATATATTTCAGATACTCGTCAACCCGGATTCGAACTCGTGACTGTGTCGTCTAGCCTACGCTAGTAACTCTACTGGTGTACGCTACGACACAGTCACGGTCACGCTCACTCGACAGTTTACTTTTCAATCATTTATTTCGCGGACGAAGAACCAAGTGTCAAGACACTCCTCTCTAAAAAATTTTCGATTGCGAGAAGGAATCTAATTAAAACTATAAACCATAGCTCTTCCAGTCAAACGCTGCTCTTGTGCTTATAATAGGCTAAAAAATATCAGTGATCCTTAACGAATTTTGTTAAATAATCGACAATTTCATTTCAATTTTAGGTTTCAATAGCAGTACACTAAATTGTACAACGGATCGAGAGGGAATCTAAAACGGCTCGTGACCGATAGAATGTTAATGAGACTTTAGCTAGTCAAAGGCTACCAGTGCTTAGACGTTGCTTTTTATTTACGTGCCTAAATCGAGTTGGCTACAAAGCTTATAGTGAAAGGCTTTTCATAGGAAGTTTGATTTCATTTTAATATGATAAATTATGTATAGTTTTACGATTCGTGCTTATAAAACGTTGTTTAGATCCACATAAAATATTTACATATATATATATATATATATATAATTCTTCCGTTACTGAGTGACTGACTGACAATACTGTTGGACTGAGAAAATTAAAATTTTAAATATATGTGAGAGAGACTTAGAGAGTGTAGAAGAACATTAAAAGACTTTCTCGAAATTATTTTCTATTTATATCTTAAAGTCAACGAAAATAAAGTTACAGGAGACGACAAGAACCTATTCTGTTTTCGGCATTTCTTTCAGCAAATAAACTGCAAAATTTGAAAAATCATATTTCGAAATTAAAAGATCTAATTATTAACAATAACTGCTACTTGCATAGACTACTTGCTTTTCCGTCCAATTACTAAAACACTTCAATACCTATATGATATCCAATCCAATTCAATGTATAGAATACAAAAAACATCAGAATCGTAAAATAGAGTTTTCGTTAAACAAACAGAACTGGAATAATCTGTAATTGTATAAGAGCTAGCATTCGAAAAATAAGATAATAACGAATACAAAGAGCCTTTAAAAACGGTCCGGGGGCAGAATTCACAAGTGCGTTATTTTTCCTACTCTACTGACATCCACAATTTGGCAAGTTAAAGTGAAAGTGGCATCAGATTCTAAGATATTTTCTTAATAACGTGAGTGACATATCACTACGTTGAAGAATTGAATGAGAAAATTTACTCCAAAGTGAGGTTTTTGCAAATAAAAATGAAAAGGCCGTCGTGGTGCAGCGGCAATGCGAACATAAAGAAATAATTATTGTCATTTTCACTGAGTGGTGAAACTTAACGCCACGCTTTATCTTGTTACACGAGCGAGGAAATAAAAATAAAAACGAAACGAAACGAGCATAGAACCGACGGTTTTAAAATATTGTATTATTCACGTACCATTTCCACGATATTTTACATTTTAAAATCAACCCCTTTTATATTGTATTATTTTTTAACAAACATATTTGTATTTTTCTTTCGCGGTTTTAGTTTTATAATGAACTCTTATTTTTTTAAATATTTGTTCGGATTTTTATCAGTCAATTGTTATAGATGTTGATTAAATGTAGAATTAGATTATATTTAACATTTTTAAATTGTCATTCCACACTTATGAAAGAAAAATACTTATTAAGAAAATGTATAAAAAAATTAAATCTCGCTACATTTATACGTTTTCTTAATAAATAGATTTGGTTTTGGTTTATTATAAAAACTACGTTACTTATTATACTTATTCTATAGAAAATATAAATTTAGGTATGTTTTATTTTATATTGTCAGTGTCTGCGAAATTTTGATGAAAACCGGTGCATTTTGCCTAGAAAAAATGCACCGATTTTCATATTAATTAACTAATTAATATGCCAATGTAAGCCTGATTTAGTTGAAAGTTCAGAAACCGACTCGAGAGACGTTAACAATATGTATGTATATATTTTTTAGTTAAACGGAATACAGATGCCGTATATAGCAAAGTAGAAGGAATCTAACTCTGACTGCATATATATATAATGATAATAATATATGTTGCAAGAACCCAAAGTAACTCTGATCGAAGATATAGGAGATCACACCAAAACGTTTAATATTATGTAATACAGCCTATTATTATTACCCTTTCCCTATAAGTCAACTATCCGATATAAAAATAATTTTCCTATTATAACCAGTTGTTCCTGAGGTTAGTGTGTCCAACCAAAGAGTTTAAAAAAAAACGACGAAAAACGACGAAACAACGAAACGACGATTTAAAAAAATTGTGAAAGGACGTTTGTGTGTTAAAGGTTATTACCATATTAATGATTTTATAAATGATAACACGCCTTGGGAATGAAATGCTCGCTCCAGTCTGTTTCAAAGGTATCATTATCACAGATAATTAAATATGTATTCGTATAAAATTGATTTAAAAAAAAAAAATCCCGCTGAGTTTCTTGAGCTGGTTCTTCTTCGGTCTGAGGCATTAACTTTAGTGAACTGGTGGTAAATTATTTGACGTTCAAAAAATGAAGCATGTAACTTCTTATTTTGAATAAAATAAAAAATAATAAATAACAAAATTAATTTGTCTTTTTCAATTTCTTTATGTTATTGTATACATTTATGTTTGTATGTTTATATAGTGTTTATATATTTATTTAAATACCGCACCCAAATCGTTTCTCATAACATCTCCTATAATACATTCAAGGGTTTCTGCTAGAGATCTCTATTAGAAATAAATTATCCGTTGTACACATTCTTTCTGTTATTATATGTTTTCTGTACTTTCTTTCTTCTTGTGGTACATAAATAAATGAAAAAAAACATAAAAAAAAGGACGTTGGCAACATATTGTGTCGCATTATCATAGCGACCACTACTGTGATTTCGAATCAATTAACTTGCTGGTGGCAGCGCGCCAAATCATTTCAACAAACGTTCAATATAAGACGACTTGTTTCTACAAGAGAATTGAAATTTGTGTAGTACCTTTTATTATTATTTTTAAAAAGACGTTTACTGCATGCAGTGTGTTGCTTTTTTAGCTTTTTGTAACCGACTTCAATTAAAGTAGATTCATTTAACATATATGTATGTGATGTGATTGTTGAAATTTAATTAGAAATTTATATGAAAGATTGTACTCATTTTTAATTTTTTTGTGCGAATTTTATTGTGAAATTTATAGAGTAAAGTCAATATAATTTTGGTATTTGTGTATTGTGAAATTCTTATTATATCTAAAAACTACTAGACACAAAAACTATTTGCTTAAGCAGCACAATAAAACAATAAAAATTTGCGTCATATAAATGACAAAGGAGACTGAAACGATTGTATACATTTTTGGGCCCAGAATGTAAAGAAATGAAAATGGTATGATTTATTAGATTCAGGTACCTGAAAATTCTGTCAGTTTTGACATTATAAGAGCTGAGTTATTAGGGATTTTGTGAAAGTGAGGTAAAGTTCACAGAACAATTTCTATAATAAGTGAGTACTGAGAAAAAATCCGTGGACAAAACAATAGTCGTTGAAAATATCAAACAAACTAGTAAACCCTTAAATCGCATCGAAACTAACAAAATGAGTAAAGCAAAAAAATTCAAAAATCATTAGACGAGGTGTCAATAATAATCAGCTGTTACATCTGATTGATATGATTGATCATATGATTGATTTTAATCGATTCAAAATGAATTTCTTTTTGTTTTTTAAGTAATTAATTGACATTTTCTTTTTTTATTCTGTAATTATATGCACTAATTTACTGCGTTAAAATACTAAGACTTAATTAGAATTAAAATTTTCGTAGTACTTTAATTGATTATTTATATCGATTATGGATCTAATCAGTTTCATGTTGAATGCCGCACGCAGTAGGATAGGCAGGCAGGGAACCTAATGTCAAGACAGACCGTTCCCCATTTTCTACTGAAAATAATTTTTCAATTAAGGGTCTATAACTATTTTTTCATTTTTCTCCTCTGCCAGATTGTCAATTTAGCTGATTTTTGGTATTCTAAAATTGAAAAATTAAACATTTTATTAGACCATATCTTAACTCTTTACATTTGGGCCAACGATTTTTTTTCTCCTTTATCCGCACCCTAAACAATAATAGAATTGATTGTTACATAAGGCCAGACGTGTCACAATGGATCCTCACAATAGTCTCTAGAGACGCCTCATTGATTATTACTATATTACTTCTACTTAAGTATTTTTCTGTATACTGTAGCTTCACGCTGTATGCATCACAGCACAGGAAATCAACGCAGCGCTATGTCATGTTTCCAGAGCGAGAAAATAAAAATAAATATTTCATTTCCTCTGGTAGAAATCATACTCACAACTTGTCGCGTTGCACGCTTGTGCCGCGACGACTGGCCTGAACCACCATTAACATGATATAATTCCGGTTTTTTTTTCGTTTATATAAACATAATATGGACAGCGCAACTTAACACCACCGCGGTTACCATTTTTTATGATGCTTACACTAAAAAAAGAGACTTGCCGTTAGAAAAATTTTCAGTAAAATTTTGCGTTTAAAATAAAGCAGTGCTTCCAATGATATCCATAGAGAGCATTCCTTTTTAAATGTAAATGACCCTTTCACGTTTTTGATTAATTCTGTGAAAGTTGTTTAGACTTCAGTAGTGATATGCAGACAAGGCTATGTACTAAACAATATTTATTGAGGGTATAGTACAATTCATGATTAAAATGTAACTTCACACTTTTTTCCACATATAAGGGTGAACAGAAAGAACCTAGAGTTAAGACACACCTTTTCTCTTGCATTCCTCAATTTTCGAGATATTGTTTATTGAGTGACGAATCTCGATGCCACTGATCAGAACGACTAAATAAAAATAAAACATTCCCCTAAGTTTGGATAGGATGCGCCACGATGGCCTCTAGTTATGTAATGTATTTAAAGACCTTTTTTAAAAAATAATCCTAGACTTTATAGGATCTAGCTTTTTCCATTTTAAACCGGAAGTGTCATTTACACAAGCAAAAGAATTCTCCTCGACGTTTATAGAACGGAGCGCACAGCTAAAACACTCTGGTTATGAGAATTCCAGTTGAAATGCAAATAGATGCTTTGAAGTTGTTTAATTTATCGTTAAATTAGATGATAATGCTACAAAGAAATTACTAACATTTTTTTTGTTTTATTTAGATATATTTAATATTTTCTTTCTTCCTCATTATTTGTGGCTGTTCGCTGTTTTTTGTATTATTATTCATTCATAATAAGTCTGTTATAGGGATACTCAGTTTTCAAGTGCTGCTTATTATTAAATTACGTAGTTATATATACAAGGCAAACAAGACATCTCAAAAGCTACTGCATCGAATTTGATGTAGACTATTCCCTAAATGTCATTGTGTCATGTACTTCATTTAAATGAAAAAGTACCGTTTGAACAGGACTCCAGTTTTTGAGTTCATGGACAAACATAGAAACTTAGCACACGAAGCTCAATTATTATCTAATTCCAACAATATCATATGCATAAATATCAAAGTGAAAAAATTATTTATTGTTATATATTTATTAAAAATTCTGTTAAACATAGGAAAATAAAAATATATATGTAAAGCATCGAATATACGATTTTTGAATTCACAATCACTTTAATTAAAAATATCTTTAATAAAAAATATAAATCAAATGGGTAAAATTTAGATTCGAAGAATTTGAATCTATTATGAAGTAGGAGGATATAAGCGTGATGATTATATGTTCAATACCCACTCCTCTGGTTAACTAAATTGAGTAATGCAACTCGATAAACAGAGAACAAAGTGTCTAAACATATTTTTTTTGCCTACCTTACTATGCGGGTTAACGAGTGAATCTAGAGCAAAAGGTAAAAATTTAACACGGTTAAAATTTTAAAAAAAAATTAAAATATCCCAACATAATTTCAGAAAAATTCTCCATGTGAAATTCAGGCGATCCGGCAAACAACAGCGTCGCTAAGCGTGTGCCAAATTCCTCTGCAAATGCAAATAACCACATGTTATTACTAATTTTGCTTTAACTCGTTGTCTGTAGTATTATGTAAATATGTAATAGAAATTAATGAAAATATTTTCTCGGTGTTACTGGTTTATATATTTACTTTTAGATTTAATTTCGTTTCTTGGTCAGTTGCATGAATAATGGGCTTATTTTTTTTTCTTTTTTTAGCTTCACGCTGTATTCTGAATTTAGTAGAGTAGACTGTGCCTAACTGACTAAATAATCTATCATATTATTAAGACACTCCGTTCCAGTAGCAATAGCCAGTTTTGAGACATTACGAATTGAGTAGTAGAACTCAACCTCTCAACGCCACTTTTCATCTACCAGAGCGGAGAAAGGAAAATCCATACCTATATTATAAATTTGAAAGTAACTCTGTCTGTCTGTCTGTCTTTCTTTTACGCAATCATGGCCAAACCGCTAATTCAATTGTGATAAAATACTTATATAGAGATACTTGAGGGTCTTGGGATGAACATAGGTTACTTAATTTTTCTCATGATTGTAATTTTCTCGATATATACTAATATATTAAATTATATTTCAGTTTGACAAGCAATTTATTCTGCCATATTAATGACAACTGTCGCTAAGCAACAAGGAACTTTGTTGTTTTAACAATAAGATGCCCAAAATGGGTTTCCTGAACTCTTACGTGCGCTGACTCAACCCTAAGAGATATAATATAAAAATAATGTTTTATAAAAATATTGTCCTTTAAAAAATCTATTAAAAAGGATCCGATAGTATTTGTTTATCCCTGAAGGTTGAGCTACAGGAACCATTTTAATATATTTAACTTAAATTTATCCGATTATTGTTAATGTGTTTTCTGTAATCTGGTATTCATCCTTATCAAAATAAATATAATAGTCACCTTTAGCATTTCACCTAGATTAAAATTATATTTTACTATACATCATTCTAATAAATACTTAAGGAGATAGCCGCACGGTATGACCGACTCGAACAGGCAGACGACGTTGACGGTTTGTAAATTTTCATATATTTTGGATCTACTGTTAATTTTTATTTATATGTATTTGCTGTTTATTATTAATTTATATTTTCTAGGTTTCTAGGTCTAGGTTCTTCGCTTATTCGAGTAGTAGATTGGTTAGATTTCCATTAATTTCTTGGTGTGGTGTAAGTTGCGGCCCTGCGCGGCATCGGCATAATATTATTTAAGTATTAAGGAAAGAATGATCGGTTATTCCAGTTCGGTTATCTATACCGTTGTTATACATTTTACCGTTGTTATGATTTTATTTGATATTGCTTGCAAAAATTATCGAATTTAATGTAGAAAGGAGTTTAGTTATTTCATGTAGTATCTAAGTACGCGCGCAAGGAAAACGTGTATAAAGATTTTTCCTGGGTAAATCAGTAAAATCCATCACTGAAAGTCCAATAAAAATCATTTCAGTTGTTCTGGACATTAGCTCGAAGAAAATAGAAAAACAGAACAAAAAATATATATTTTTTTTTAAATTGTATTTGGTTATTACGTAAATAACCACATGCACTTGCAAAAACATAGTACAACACATTTAATTTTAATACTTTGAAATATTTATTTACTTTGATAATATTTTTTTAAATTAATATTTTACTTTGGTTACGTTTACTTATTATTTTTGTTCATTTAAATTAGTTAGATATTATTTCTAATAATAAGAATTTTCTCTATTTATTATTCTTTTTCTGATTATTATCATCATTTAGGCTTATATTTTAAACTGAAAATAATTTCATAAATATATTTAATAAGCATTCGTATACTTCAAGCGGGCGAAGCCGCGTCCGGGTCCGCTAGTAAATTACATATAATCTTATTCCTCCGAGTGAGGATCGAACCCACAACTGTTGCATTTACAGTCATACGTCCCACTGTGCCACGACGCTCTCAATAATCATTCGTACTATTAGACAAATTTATCCAATTAACTAATTTCAATATCAATCAAATTAAGAAAAAAGTAATTTAAGACTTTATTAAGGGTAAAGGCTAGAAGGTTCAATTCCATTAAAAAAGTGTACAATTTGCAGAAAAACGAAAGTACTTTACAGTGTGACCAGTGTTTTAGTAAATTGGATAGCGTTGTGATTAACCCTCTATTGGACCCTTGATAAAGAAGCCGTAATTGATTCAGATATAAATCTATTCTTAGTGTAAAGTATTTTCTTTTATATATTAAATGTATTTGAAATATTTATTAACTTGAAATACTCTAAATAATGAATGTAAAATCATGATGGTTTCATTGAAGCACATCTGACTGGTTCATGGATTAAGGATGCACTACAACTTGCGGATTCACACTTAAAGCAGGGTGGGTAAGTAAGACACTCCGTTTGCCAAACGTATATATAATGAAGTTACTGTGTTACGTTGATACCTTCAAAAATTCAACGGTTTTCATTTCTTCAGAATTTTTACAGGTCATTTTCAAAGTTTCTCAAATCCATTGTCACCATTTAAATTTACAAAATTTCATGCGAGTTAAGAATATTTCAGTCGGATCATTCGTTCGATCCGGGCTTGTAATTTCAAAGTCATATTTAAAATGAATACTTCATATATATACTTATTTAGAAAACGTAAAAAATAATAATTTGAATATATCAGGATTTGAAAAAAAATTGATCAACGTGAGACGATTCGCTCAAATTTTTATACGATTTCTATGAAGTATTTTTAACACTTTAAAAAATGTTAAAAATACTTCATATATAATTGCTGAGTAATATTACTTCTCCCTATTAAACTGCCTCTCAAAGTAATGAGTACTCTAGAAATTAAAACACCATATCTTTCTGCTTTGGGAATTGAGTCAAATGGTTGTATTTATATTTTTGCCACTAAACATTAGCTTGATATTACTAGATCATTTATTATGCATGTACTAATGCTGTCTTGATACCGTTAGAAATATTTTACTACTATTGTCTAAAAACATAAAATCATATATAAACAGTATTTTTTTCTGTAACTGAACTGACTTACCAGATTATGTTAGATAATATTTGAAAATTATTATTCATTTAATAAATATTGATTTCGGCTACAATAATAAAGAATAAAAAAAATCATGAATGTAGGTCAACGGGAACGTGAATTATAAAAGTTGACAGACAGACAAACGGACAACACTTATCGGGAAACGGGATCACTTATCCCATACTATGCAGA
Source organism: Heliconius telesiphe telesiphe (assembly GCA_018249795.1). Lineage (NCBI taxonomy): Eukaryota > Metazoa > Arthropoda > Insecta > Lepidoptera > Nymphalidae > Heliconius > Heliconius telesiphe. The sequence continues at coordinate 48 of DWLH01001519.1, read as the reverse complement.
CACGGAAACCTAAAAATTAAATAAAAATAATGTACAATGCAAGCAACC
>DWLH01001518.1:0-12708 GCA_018249795.1 Heliconius telesiphe telesiphe | reverse complement strand
ATGTGTAGAATTTTAAAAGCAATTTAAAGTTAGCAGAAACAAACTGTAGTAAGTGGTGTTCGAGAGACGTTCTAATATAAAATTATAAATTTATACAGAATTAAGCTTAGACTTATTCGAAACTATTACAAAATATATTACATTTATATTATACTTATAGTCGCTGTAAACGTAACAGATTGTGGGATTGATTCCCACTCAAGGAAAGGAAATGTTTAATATTTTCATTTCCTCGATCAGGTAACGAGGCAAAACGCGGTGTTGAGTTCCGCCACTATAATACACGTAATGCCTCCAGAAATCGGCGGAAAGTGAGGAACGGAAGTATATTCATAGGAACGGAATGTCTTATCACGTGTCATTCCCAGGTTTCGTCTGCCTATCCTGCTAAGCACGAAATGCAGAGCGGAGCTAAAAAAATATTTTTAGGTTCGAGGGAACGATGTGGGTAGATGAGGAATAAAGAAATAGAAACAAAATACATAAATATTTTTTTTAATGAAACGCCGTCGTTGCCCAATTGTAAACTATACAAGCAATATTTGTGGATTCGATTCTTACCTTTATAATATGCATATTTTAGAAACTTTTCTTGATAGTAATAAAATATTGCGGCGTTATGTTGTGTTAATTATTATATATATGTCTAATTAAATTTCTTTTTTTTAGGTTTACGCTGTAACTTCATACAGTAGGGTATGCAGAGGGAGTCTAATGTTAAATACTCTGTTCCTCACTTTCCACCGAATTCTGAAGTCATTGTCTGTTGCGTGACGGAATTCAATACCGCACTTTGCTTCGTTACCAGAGCGAAGAAATAATATTAAAAATTAAATAAAAATATTAAATTAGATATGTTTCTCCGAATGGAAATTGAACCCACAACCGTCGCATTTATATTTACGCGCTTGTGCCACTGCGACTATTATACTTTTTTGAAATAGGTGTAAAAAGTTTAAACGTAACGGGTGGTGAATCTGTCTCTTGTAAACTTTGTCCACGAGTCGCAGGTTCAAATCCCACTTCGTTTAAAATTTATATACAAACGTTTTCAAAAAAACAATATTATTCTTTCATAAGTGTGAAGCTATACTTTAAAAATGTTAAAAATGCGTATGCTTATCGCACACATTACAGGCGATGTGCTAAAATAGAAAAAATAAATTAACAGCGGCTACATCTTTTGCATATTCGTCCAAACATAAAATGAAAAAAAATCTACATATAACTTTTATTTTAAAACAAACATCAATTTGAATGTTATAATATGACTGAGATTGAGTATCTATCGTGATATCAAAGTTACAACTTCTACTTCTACTTTCAACGACAAGTCGTATTTCCAATATAGACGATATTGGATGAACTTTGTTGAGGTAGTTTTGAATGTAAGATTCAAGAAAATATTTTATTTTGAAATATAGGTCGTGATGGGGCCAGTCGTGGCGCTAGGGCACAAAGTGTGACTGTAAAATCGACTCGACAACGGTTATGGGTTTTATTACATATATTATATTTTCATTTCTTCGCTCTGGTGTCGAGGCAAAGCGCGGCGTTGAGTTCCGCCACTCAACACGCAATGCCTCCAGAAATCAGCGGAAACGGAGTGACTTAACACTACGTTCCTTCTGCCTACCCTAATATGAATAATTTTGCATTCTGTTTTGAGGGCTGCATTAGTAGTAATAAATGATGAGATGTCTCAGTCTGTCTCAATCCAATAACGGAAAGGGTACCGCTATCGGATTTTTTCATAGTTTTCAATATACATACATATTTTTATATTTAAAGATGTAAATTTGCGTACGAATATAAGAAACTTAATTACTTTTCTTCACGCTTTTTCCCTTACGGAGCAGCCATAGAGAACGGAGCGCCAAACGCTACGGTCCCTACATACCTCTTTCGCCTCGTTCACTGTCATACGTGCATCCTGTTGGTGTTTACGTAATCTTCCTCCAGCATCATCGATACTGTTTTCGAAAGTCAACCGAAACTCGACATGGCCATACCACCTGAGCACGTTCTTCTTCATTATCATTCTGATATCTTCGCTAGTATTATTGTGTTATTCTGTACATCTTATTGCAGATTTTGTCAGCTAGACTGACTTTAATTCGTTCTTCTTCTATAATATCCAGGTTTTGCTGTTCTTTAACAGTGTCGGTGCCAGCACTGCATTATGTACGGATAAACGTGCACCTGTATTGACGTTTCGCCGTTTCATCAAAGCAGCTAAGGCATCGTTAACTCTGCTACCGGCAGCAATACGCTTTTCCACATCCACTTCCTATCTTCCATCTCTACCAAGCATATTCTCCAAATATATCATATGAATATGATTGAGACCAGTCGCAGCTTAGTAGCACAAAGTGTTGTAAGCGCGATAGGTTGTGCGTTCGATTCCCACTGGACGAAATGAAATATTTTATTTTCTTCGCTCTAGTGTTGAGGCAAAGCATGGCAATGAATTCCGCCACTCAACACGCAATACCTTCAGAATTCGGCGGAAAATAGGCAACGAAGTATCTTAATATTAGATTCCATCTGCCTACCCTGCTGTGAACGGAACACAGTGTGATGCTAAAAAAAGAATATAAGAATATGAATACCAAATTGTTACAGTTATATTAAAAAATCAAAACCAAAAAATCAGCTTCGGTTATATTAATATTAAATTAAAGAAATAGAAGAGAAGTTTAAATTACTCGATAGACTACTGACAAACGAAGCAGTAAATAACATAGTAAATTACAAATAAACATCGCCTTATTCGAAATTCAGCGTACCAATAACAGTGTTTCAACAATAAATTAATTTATGTATTTCGTAATTAATAAAATTCGTGGTAGAGACGACACTTCATTACTGATTATCTTGCTTGTATTCGCTTTAAAAGCCTCTCAAAATGTTATTAAACCAGTATTAAAATAACAATAACCGTATGTTTTTGTATTTTTAATGTATTTTTTTATATAAATATATATTTTTAAAATTGTAAATTTTATTTCTTTTAGTTAATAAAAATATATATTGTATGATAGTCCACACCGATTTCAGTGACGGCGACTCCCTGCATATCTTACTTAATGTTCCTTTTGCGCTGATGTTATTGCATGCACGATGGCCGTCTAACGTAACAAATAATCTACGGTACGTGATTTTTTTTATTTCCTTAGCTAATATTGACCGCTATATAGCTATTCGGTTCATCTTTGCATTAAAAAAGTACGACCATGTCTCTGACTTCCGTAGAACACACAAGTGGCCCCCAATCCGTCTTCACAAGAACACTCAAATTCTTCACCTTATTTAATGTGTACTATTTGATGATCCATTAACCCCACAATATCTAAAAGTGCATTTTGATTTTCTGGGATACTCACATTCCCGTCATCTGCGCTCTGAACATAATTTGACTCTTAAAATTCCTTCACACTCCTCTTCCTTTCTCAGCAATTCTTTCACTATCACATCTTCCCGATTATGGAAGGCTTTACCTCTGAATATCAGACGGGCAAAATCTTTAACTATTTTTAAACGACTTCTCATACTACATTTCCATGTCCAACTTCTTGTAAATCTAAAATTGCCACCTATACATATATATTATGTAAGTATATATGTATGTTTGTATGTATGTATGTATGTATGTATGTATGTTTAATTAGGTATTTATATACATATGAATACCTAATTATATGTTTATGTATAAATAGGTTATATTTATATATATTTAATATATGTATGCTGTCTGCAGTATAAAATTATTATAATTATTGTCTCCACCCCCAACCATTTTTCTCCACGTTATATCCTATGCCTTAAGGTTGCCTGAAAGAGAAAAATAAATCAAATTAAAACAGCTTGTGGTAGAGTCACGTCGCCAGCAATGGCAACACGCATGGACAGACTCGAGCGGATCATTACCACCCCCAGCATTTAAAACCAGCGTTAAGTAGTGGCTTTATGCCACTGCGTTTCGCATCAGGTAAAGCCTTGCTCCGGCGCCCAACCCACCTTAGAGGTCGGCAACGCACCTGTAGCTCCTCTGGTGTTGCACGGGGCCGTGGGCGGCGGTGATCACTTGCCATCAGGTGACCCGAACGCTCGTTTGTCTTGTCTTTTCCATAAAAAAAAAAGCTTCACGCTGTATGGGGGATACAGAGCAGGGTAGGCAGAGGAAACCTAGTACTTTAACACACCTTTCCCCAATTTCCGCCGAGATTTGCCTCGACACCAGAACGAAGAAATGAAAATATAAATGTGAGTAAATATTTTATCATCTCGAGTGGGGATCGAACTCACAACCAGTCGATTTTACAGTCACGACCTGCGCCACGACTGGCCTCTACGAATTTTATTACAAATATATGTGAGTATATTAGTATATTTTTCCAAACATATTTTACATAATACATAATCCTTCTTTCAGTGGTCAACTTTATGAAAGAGGAAGACAAACTTAGTGTCGAGTGTCCTTGAGTCGCCGAAACACACACTCAGCGAACGACGCACGATGTACGACCAAATACTTGAGACTAAAATGACTGGCGCTACCACTACTAGCGTTTTTCTTCTTTTTTGTAAAAAAAACTTTCTTTGCAGTATTAAGTTTTCTCTTTGAACTTAATGCATTATTATAGTACCTATACCAAAATTATTGGTATGCATGTCATCAAAATGAGAGGAAGAGAAGAAATTAAGCAGTGTAGGTTTAGATGCGTTATACGCATATATAAGTATTTTTCTTTCCAAAGTGTGGAATAACACTTTAAAAAAGTTGTAAAATATTTTAAAAAAATATCTTTGGGAGCGGAAATTAGTAAAAATCTCCCTATAGAGATGCTAACAACATAGATAAGTTGTGTTTTCACAATGTTGCGTATAAGAATTTCGACGTAGCTCGATGAGAACGTATATCTTAGTTGGTCAGAGCGCTTGGTCGGTTTCCAAAGAGACGTGAGTTCAAATCCCCCTACGTTTAAATTTTTATAAGTTTTCTCAATAAGTATTTTTTTTTCGTAAGTGTGGAAAAGCACTTTAAAAATATATAAAATATTATATTTGGATAACTAAATTAAACGATTATTACAATTAAGCATAAGATCTGAATTACATCACAAGGAATACTTAAACTAGTTCCTCTTTAAAAAAACACGTCTAATAATGGAATACACACTGCGTTTAATTCACTAGATATTTTTTTTAAGCCAAATTCTATTTTTTTAAAAATAACATTACACAGGAACAGAGCCCCCTATGTATTAAAGAACTGACAAATAACTCTACATAAGGGTAGTAATATTTATTTACTACCCAAACATGTTTCGAGGTAGGGGTGTAATGTCAAGGGTTAGTCAGCATACCTAAAGTGACCGCTGGTCCCCATACAAATATGTGAGAGAATGAATGCTTGACAGGGGATTTTTTCTTTAAGTATCTTGAAATTGTAGCTTCTTTGCTTTTATTTAAGCCGAAACTCTTGAGTGAATCAGCTATAATGAACGACTGTTCTTCATTTTATTTAGCGCAAAAGACGTGTGAGTCTCGACATAGACATAACTGGACGCTCTACTTTGCTGGTAAATGGCGAAAAACACCAGAGCAAGAAAATAAAATTATTAAATATTCATTTTTCAGCGTAGAAATCGAACCCACAACCGTAGCGATGACCTCTATACTTATAATTTCATTCAGTTCATTATTTTATTTTAACTTAAACATATTTACTATTGCAAGAGTAAAATTTTGCACGTTCTCCGCAACTTGTCGTGCTTTCGGCTTTATTTAAATTGCCATGTCTTCTAGTTGCGTCAAAATGCCAAAAGAATTTCTTTATTAAGTTCGTGGCAAAATAAACTTGGAGAATAACTTTAATCATACAATACTGCTTCTTGCTTGGAAATTTTGAGTATTTTAATTGTATTACAATCTTTTTATACAATTTAAAAATGATGTTAAGGTACCCATTAAATTTCTTCCATTCCCCACTTTCCACCGATAAATTTTGGAGGAAGAATACTGGATCAAGGTCACACAAGATATGAGTATGAGTGTTGAGGCCGGTCGTGGCGCAGAGGCACAATGTGTGACTGTAAAATCGACTGGTTGTGGGTTCGATCCCCACTCGAGGAAGTGAAATATTTATTTACATTAATATTTTCATTTCTTCGCTCTGGTGTCGAGGCAAAGCGCGGCGTTGAGTTTTGCTACTCAACACGCAATACCTCCAGAATTCGGCGAAATATGTATGCGGGATATAGCGTGAAGCTGATAAAAAAATTGTATTTCAAACAATTGTTTGAAAATAAATTATAATACTATTTGCTAGAAATAAAAAATATACAACATTCTGTAAAAATATTTTGCGAAACCATCACAAAAACGTGGAATATTAACTTCGCATGAAAATAATTTGAATGAGCAAAGGTTAATAGCTCTGAAGTATATGGAACAAGGCTCGCAATATCAACAAAAGTGCTTAAACTAAAATGATTTAACACTTTTTTTTAGTTTCACGCTCTATTCCGTATATAGCAGGGTAGACAGAGGGAACCTGGGAACCTAGTGTTAAAACACTCTGTTCCCATTGAGATACTTCCGTTCAAAGAGGCCAGTCGTGGCGCAGGGGCACAGAGTGTGACTGTAAAATCGAGTGGTTGTGGGTTTGACCCCCACTCGAGGAGATAAATATTTATTTACATTCATATTTTCATTTCTTCGCTCTGGTGTCGAGGCAAAAGCGCAAGCCAAACACGCAATGCCTCCAGAACTCGGCGGAAACTGAGGAACGGTGTGTCTTAACACTAGGTTCCTTCTGCTTACCCTGCGGTGTGTGGGATACAGCGTGAAGTTGATTTAATTTAATTATTTTTTTATTAGAAATAGGAATCGGTTAAAGTTTTTGAAAACAAGATAAAAACACATATATGTTTCAAAATTATTCGGAAAGAGGTTCTACGTAATTGTAATACGTGATATGTTTCACCCACTGACAATATTTCATACGAGTTTCCTTCTAATTAGCCGTTGCCTAGAAGCAGCTGCCTCGATTGACTTTTTTTTCGAATGAACTTTATTGCTGTTGACCTGGGATGGCCTTTACAGCGTCACCGGGCGAGGAGGGGCGAGAATAGCTCGCCCCTGAAGAATATGTACGAGCTTTATTGATGGACTGGATAGATGGATGGATGGATTATTGATGGACGCTCGTGAAGGTTGGCGATCGCAGGAGACTGCCCTGCGTACGCTAATCAGAGGGGATTTTGACCGTTGGGCGCCGTTGCGCCGTGACGTGGACGTGCTGTAAGATAGGACTGGTCTCGTCACCTCTTACGGCAGCGAAGAGTGCATGGTGAGACTGAGGAATGAATCATGCCTATGTACTGGGCGTTTGCAACTGTAATTGGTTCGTCGGGATCTAGACGGACGTTGTGAGGACGTCGAAGAAGCAGGTGAGGATGAGGACGTACTGACACGCTTTGGACTATGAGTAGGTTGTGGTGGGAATCTACACGCTCGTAGTAGCGCTTGGCAAGCCGTTTGCAAGACTCCTTAAACGATTCTAATTTAAAATCTTTATGTAGATCCACGTTGCGTACGTACCATGGGCATTCGGATACCATTTGTTAGCCGGAGAAATTTGTTTTGGATCCTCTGAAGGTCTAGCTTAGTGTGTAAGAAAACGACACAAGGATAGATCATGATAGGGCGGATGCAAGTCTTGTACAAGGACAGCTTGTTTCGAAGTGACCTTTTACTCCGTTTGTAAAATGAGTGGGAACAGAGTGCTCATGACGTATGTAGCCTTAATTCTGAAATACGTAACGTGCGACTGGAAGGAGAGTTTCAAATCTAGTACGACGCCTAGGTATTTGACCTGGCGTTCCCAAGGTAATGATTTACCTTATAGGTAAATAGTCGAGACGGTCTCGTAATGGCAGCTGTCGCAATGACAATGTCGCGTCAAAAATGGCAATGTCGCTGTGAATCGATTAACGGACGTTGTATTTTGCGATATGTTCTGTTAGCCGGTGAACTTGGTGTATGCACGAGTGATATGATCTAAAACCGAACTGTTCATTGATGAACAGTTGTTTTGAGTCGACTATTTCTTTTAATCTATTGAGAATGATTCTCTCATATACTTAGGTCTATAGCTGGAGGGAAGGTTGGATAGGAAGGAATGACTATGACTGTCACCTTCTTCCACTCGGTAGGGAAGGAGCAGCCTTATAGAAGAGCGTGGAAGATTAGGACCAACAAGGAAATTAATTGAGTCGGAAGATTCTTTAGGTTTTTTTCTGGGATTTTGTCGGGCCCCGGGGGCTTTTTGGGAGACGGGGCATTTTGGGGTTAAGGTCCTTCAGAATGGGCTTAACCTCGTGTACGTTTGTGGGGCAAACCGGTTCGCTGGTCAGCCGCGGAAAGCCCACTCTATGACTTCGGAGTCCACTTTAGATAAGTGAATAGATAGAATTCTTGATTAAACACTAGATATCCATATGTGAGGTTATGCTCTAATAGTTCAAGATATTCTATAGGCATATACCTCTCACAGTTGTAGAGTGACAGATCAACAACACGTAGCTGGATCTACTGCTGGACTAAAATTTGGAATGTAGGTAAGAGAGGTTTAAAGTTTAGATTATAATTTAAGTAAACGGAGTTTCGAGCTTTGAATGATGAATTTATATAATTCACTATTTGAAGCTCGTTAAGTTAACAAGTTGAAAGGTTAGGTTACGCCTCCTTTCTTTGCAGAAATCTATACATTAAAGTTCTAAAGGTCATGTTTATGCAAGCATATTGAAAACCCTCCAATATAATAATATTTGCAAACGAATAAAAGAATTCCAAAGAAGATTAAATTTTAAGCGCTTTGAAATTGGAAAATACACGTCTTTATGAAAATAACACCTATAAGTATTTATGTATGTTTTTAGTGCGTTGTTAAATGTCTAAAGTTTTTATTGAACTTGCAATGTTGTATGTACATATGTTACTTCATTCACTAAAATTATATGACGTCATTCTAACTCCAATATAGCGGATCATCCAAGATGGCGGAATAGTTGTTTATTATGCACTCCTACAATATGTATATTAAATAAAAAGGCTCGTTGTGAGCAACTCGAAAAATAATATGATGTCATTCTTAATCCAATATGCACCATCCAAGATGACAGAATACATAGTTATTATTTGTGTAATTCTGCAAAATGAGTATCAAATTAAAGGGCTTCTTAGATAGCAATTCGAAAAAATAAAAAAAATATATGATCATAAAAGCTTGTCGCGACCATCAATATTTAATTAAATTGAAATTTGAAAAATTTAAACTGAGCAGATTGTACATAACTACAAGCTTTTATGATCGTATAAGTAATATATAGCGAGGTTATAAATTGATAGTTCAAATTTAAAAGGACAATTTTATTTTATTATTTTTAGAGCGCTTAAATAAAATCGTTTTTAAAAAAAGTTTACGTTTAATCTTTTTATTTATATTTTTTGCCCAAGCTATAATAACACTAAATTTATACGATAGTTCTAATTAATTTTTAATTTTAGACAGATATTTTCATTCTCTCGTCCATTTTTTTGTGACATTGCCTGTTGTCACACCTTGCCTTTTTACCAGAGCTAGGAGATAAAACTATTAAATATCTAATTTTCCCACGGGAATCAAACTCTCATTCGTTTACATATGTTCGTCATTACTTTTTTACGTCGCGTTTACAGTCGTACGATTGTGCCCCTGCGCCACGAAGGCTTTTTATTAGGCAAATACTATTTCGATAAATATATAAACATACAAAAATAGACATAACTAACTAAATATCTTATCAATATATGTCCATGTGCCTACTTAAAAAAATGGGTGTGGCTGTGTCATGGACACCGCCGTGGTTTGTACGCGAAACGGTTTAAGTAACGGGTTTTTTTTTTTAAATTAAGCTAACGTCCTACCTTCCACAAGTCGAACTTATATTAATTGAAAATCTCGATACGCAGCAAAATGACCTCAAAATTTCGTATGCCGCGCGCGATGTGTCACTGTTTTCGCTTATTGTAATAAACTCTTTGATTCTTTAACTATCTAGAGATATAATTTTATTTTGGATGTAGAGGATAGTTTCGAAACTGCAAGGCCAAACTGTATCCCCTGATTTTGTTATCATTAAGTTCTTTAGAATGGGCAATCTATGGTAGCAAATTTATAGACGTATTCACGTCAAAAATCTTTTAACATGGCCCTATATTAACCGTAATCACAAGATCACAGCTGGTCATTAAACTATATTGAATAATATAATATATTAATATCTATATTTAATATCGAGGCCAGTCGTGGCGCAGCGGCACGAAGTGTGACTGTAAAACCGACTGGTTGTGGGTTCGATCCCCACTCGAGGAGATGAAATATTTACTTAAATTTATATTTCCATTTCTTCGCTCTGGTGTCGAGGCTAAGCGCGGCGTTGAGTTCTGACACTCAACACGCAATGCCTTCAGAATTCGGCAGAAAGTGGGTAACGGAGTGTCTTAACACTAAGTTACCTCTGCCTACCCTGCTGTATGCGGGATACAGCGTGAAGCTGATTTGATTTTTTTTATATAAAATATATCCATTTAAAATATATTCAATATAGATAATAATAGAACTTATCTATTGTTGTACCAAAACAATTAGCCCCATTAATTACACAGTTCTTTTGTGTTATATTTCAAGCAATCGGTCGTAAGATTATATCTTCTCTTTATTTGTCTACACAGAGAGAATTACATTAATATGTATAAAATAAAAGTAATGTTATTTATTTAATATTTTGATCTATTTTTTACATTTTATATATTTCAAATATAAACGTTCCCCTTAAACGAAAATCAAACCCGTAACTACATACTACACGTATGTAGATACAGTAAACCAAACAAGCGCGGCGTGAATTGTTTTTTAAAAATGGGTGGAAATCGAAGAACGGATTGTCTTTAACACTACATTTTGTCTTCCTTCCCCGTGATATACGAATTTCTCATTATTTTTAGCAAAGAATAACACTTTATATTTTTTAGCTTCACACTGTATTCTGTACATAGCAGCAAACAGAACTATAGATGTAGACAGTGGGATCCTGGGAACCTGTTGCCATTGCCATTAAGATGCTTCCGTTACCCACTCTGCGCCGAATTCTGAAAACATCCGTGTTGAATGGCGGAACTCAACGCCGCGCTTTGCAATTGTTATCAACGCGAGGAAATCAAGACCAAAACAAAAGTTTGTTTTCCTTAAGTGGAAATTGAACCCACAATCTGTCACGTTTCGTACGCTTTTACCCCTGCGCCTCTTTAAAATAAATAAAACATTTTCAATATAAAATTACACGATATCCAATCAAATCAAATCAAATCGTCTAGTTTTAATTATTTTCTGAGATAGTCATCAAAAAGACTTTCATATATTTGCTCTGAGTCCAAACATAATATATAATAAACGTATTATACAATGTAGGGCTGTCCAAATTTATGTAATCTATATATATAAAAGGACATGTACCTGACTGACTGAGGTAAGACGCACGCACAGCTGTAACCGCTGTGCGTAGAAACGTGAAATTTGGACAGATATTAATTTTCATAATCTGGACATCCACTAAGAAGGGATTTAGAAAAATTTTAACCCTAAAGGGATGAAATATGGGTTGAAAGTTTGTATGGATTTTTTTTTTAAATCGGCACCGATTATAATAAAATTTGAAATTCAGACTCTTACAAATATTTCATTGAACACGTGTTTCATGGTTTTTTTAGAACTCACCCCTAAGGGTGCAAATAAGCGGGCGAAGCCGCACGCGCCCGCTAGTAGTTATATAATAGTCGGTTCAAATAAAATGACATATCATGGCGGGCGGGACAGGGATTTTTATATACGTGACAGTTGTGGATTCGATTCACACTCACGGCAATGAATTATTTTCATTTACCGGCATGATGGATTTTCAAAAAATTGAGATCCGCCATTCAAGACCAACGGAAATAAAAATTATTGATTCCCTCCAGAGGATCAAACCTCAACGACATTTTAATATAAACCTCATCAGCTTTTTCCTTGATATCAGGACAAGGCAGGGAACCTAGTGTTAAGGTGAAGGTGGTGAAGGCCTAAAGTTTTTAGTGAGGAATCTCAACGTTGCTTTTATTTTGTTTGGGAACCGCACCAACGACCGCCGTGTTAAATGACAGACGCTGATTTTAAGTTCATTTTTGGCCAGTGCCTAATGCTTAGACTAGAGATTGACCTTTCGAAATCGTATTTATTAAATAGATTACCTGTAATAGAATCAAAATCGATGAAGGAGGATGCCACCTTTAATCCAATTATTTGTTATGCACGAGTGATTAAGGTGGATGAGTTGAAAATATTTATATTCTATTATATTATAATAAGCCTTACTAAGTTCAACGGTTTATTGAGCAACAGTTATTTTTTTTCTAATGTACTAACAATATTAATATTATTTTATTTTATATGTACATTTTGGAATTATTTTTATTAATTAACATCTTCCCAAACAACACAGTCCCAGCATCCCAGCTGTACTCAATCGTAACGTTCGTAAGAGCTATACGTTCTAAGTTTAATTATTCACATCAAACAATCAAGTTCACGCTCGAGCTCGCCAAGTCCTAATTACTTTGTAG